>JARJDS010001211.1:0-108795 GCA_030264155.1 Atheta pasadenae
AATTCTCTACAACTTTTGTTATAAACAATTTTTAAATTATTTTTTTTACTACGACTTTTTTGTTGTTTTGTGTCAAAAAACGTAATTTTGAGCACAATCAAATTATGATTTTTGTTATGTTTTTTAAGATTTAAACAAAACTGGTGCATTTTATTAAAAAATATTACTAAAGTAAATTGTTTATAATTAAATCTTCTACAACTTTTGTTATAAACAATTTTTAAATTATTATTTTTCCTACGACTTTTTTGTTGTTTTGTGTCAAAAAACATAATTTTGAGCACCATCAAATTATGATTTTCGTTACATTTTTTAAGATTTAAACAAAACTGGTGTATTTTATTAAAAAATATTACCTAGATAAATTGTTTATAATTAAATTCTCTACAACTTTTGTTATAAACAATTTTTAAATTATTATTTTTACTACTACTTTTTTGTTGTTTTGTGTCAAAAAACGTAATATTCAGCACAATTAAATTATGATTTTTGTTATTTATTTAAGATTTAAACAAAACTGGTACATTTTATCAAAAAATAATACTAAAATAAAATGTTTATAATTAAATTCTCTATAACTTTTGTTAAAAACTTTTTTTAATATTCTAATTATTACTACTAGTTTTTGATTGTCAAAGTTACTAACACTTTAAACAAAAACTTTAATTATCATTTCCACCCTTAAATTGTTAATTTTAAATCTTATCAACTCACCCTTGTGTAGTACCAAGTGTCAATTTAAAACTAAATGCTTAAAACGCTTTAAATTCGCAATGGTTTAAGCTCTAACCTTTAAAATGTCTTTGAAAGCTTTTGTCTTGCATGAGTATTGATGTGTTCTACGTTATGGTTGTGAATTGCGTGTGAGGGTAGGTTGTTAGGTTGTTGGTCGTATGTTCGATTTGTATTTGTGTGTGAAATGCGAAGAGTTGTAGACAATGTGCGCGCGGAGGAGAGCACATACGATCAATTAAATCTAAATGAAGCCCGCATCGTTTGCGCGACTACTCGAAGAGCGCAGCGCGCCAAAGAACGCCGAAGAGGCGCGCGCGTCTCGTACTTTTGTTTAATAAAGGTTTTCTAATTAATACGAGTGCATGTACGAACACGAGCGCCAAACGAACCGAATGAGTAAAGCCAGACGCGATGTCGATTCGACGAAGGGTTTTAATTCCACGTTTCCTTTTTACGCGTTTCCTTTCATGTCAATTTCTTTTATTACAATTTATTATCAATTATAATTAATTTATTAATTTATTATTTATGTATTTTTAGAATAGATATACATGATAATATGAAATAATTAATAATATTTAGGTAAGTTTTTTTTAATTTTTAGTAAGTTTTTGTATGTTTTTTTTTGAAAATTAAACAAAAATGTTATAAATAATTTTTTGTTTTGCGGTAAATTTTAAAGGGATGTTTTTAAGGGTTGTGAGGAGTTATGAACAAAATTTGGTTAGTATAGACTTAATAGTTTAAAAGTTATCGGGGTGTAAAGTTGGTTACGGATTTTTAAATGAGAAAAAAATGTAGGTGATTTTTGACTAAAATAACCAAAATTAATAGTAATAATTTTTTTATTAATATTATTTTTTGGAATCATATTAATAATATTTATATGTAGTTGTATAAAAAATTTAGTTTTTGTGGATGTATTATTTTAGGAGTTATGAAGGGTTAAAGTTAAGACAATTTTGAGAAAATGTGCTAAAAATTTGATCAACTTTTTATTTATTAGCTCAAAAATGTTATTAATAAATTTTTAATTAACACCAAATTTTAACACAATATTTATACATATCTTGACTATCTATGTTCAAAATTTGACTATTATGGGACTATTATATAAAAAGTTATGACTATTTGAATTTGGTAATAATTTTCCAAAACTTTTATCAATTTTTGTAATTTTTTACTAAAATCCTAAAAATTGTTATTAATAATTTTTTTTTAAATTTATAAATTTCTAATTTGGTTTATAACTTATTGTTCTATGTATACACAAAATTTCATAATTGTAAGTTTATTATTTTAGATGTTATAAAGGTTTGAAGTAATAGTAACAAATGGATCTTTAAAAGAATCTTATGCATTGAAAAAAACTACCCTTAATTGTAAATTAAAAATCTCAAACAAAAACAGAAACAGAAACATCTGAGCAATTAACAAAACCATAAGTTACCAAACTCGTGTTGTAAATTCAAAGTGTTCGACTTCTTCCACTTCGAATTGTTTCCATTTTCATCCCCATTTCGTAAAATACGATGGGTGGCGTAATGGTGGCGGTGGTGCTGATTGCAAGGTAGGCCATACTTCTATTCGGCAAAGCGCGGGCCATATATTTTCGCGGAAAACGACGATTTTCCCTATCAGCACACCCCCGTTTCGCATCGGCTCCAAATTCGACGACGCCAAAAACCAGCCCTTCTGGCCATTAAACGCCAGCCAAACACCCCTTTTAAATGTTTGCGCACCCGACGAAAGCACCAAGATCAAGACCAAGACTCATATCGCTTGATCAAATATACAAAGTGTTCCATTAAATTTAAAAAAATAATTTTAGGGGTGAGTTTTAAAATGTACACTGTAACACTTTGTATAACATTATCATCGATGAACAACCAAATTTCTAATCTTGTGCGACAATGAAAGTCGCGCAAGGCATAAAAGGGGTGAGTTTGGTGTGTTAGGGATTTGGGGGTGCTGCAAGTCGCAGCTGATACGCGAAAAGAGAAGCAATAAGTATTAAATATACAAAAGGACATAAATAAGGTCGAAGGCGCCATTAAACAGACGCTGGTGCGGGGCTATCGCAATCGAAAGGGGTCGTTAATGTTTGTACCCCTTTCTTTGACTCATTGAGTCATTGAGACAACGCCTAATGAACCTCAAACACAAACTAACATTTTTTTAAGAAAAAAAACTTAAAAAATAAATTTCAACCCTTAAAAATTTTAAGGGTTAAAAAACATCCCTTAAAATTTAAAGTTAAAAAAACAAATCCAATGTCGAACAATCTCAAATCGATGTAAAACACGTTGTTCAATTCGTTGCAATTGGTTTTCCCTTGTTGGTGGTGGCGTGCTCGTTTCACCCTTGTTTTCACGCCGCTTTCCAATTTTTCGGGCGCGTGCTTTGTCCTCTTCGCCGCCGAGCGCGCTTTTGGCTGTGTGTGTGTTTTTTTTATCGCGCTTCAATAGACGATTTGTGTTTGATCCAATATTCTCCGAATTTCTAGGGGTGAAAACCACCAATTCACAATTCACCAGCAACAGCACGAGCTGCAGCACAAGTTTGGGTGAATAGGGCAACAGGTTGTTTCATGCGACGCAATTCGGAGGCTTGTCAGGGTATTGATATCGTTTATTGGAAAATGGGGTGCAATTGAAAATTGGGGTGATTTCGTTCTTTTGTATGTCTCTTTTATAAACACTTCGTTTTTATTTTTTCTGAATAAAAGCTTGGGTGCAATTTCATATCCACCTTACAAATTTAGTAAGGGTAGTTTTAATATTTTAGGGGTAGTTTTTATTGTTATGAGGAAAATACATCATTGTGTTTTTTTTGTAAATGAATTTTGTCATAAAATTATCTTTAGTTTTAAAATGAGATAAAATCTATAATAATTGGGGTACAATTACCAAATTTTGCAACAAAATACCTAAGGATATTGTTTATATTGTGTTAAAATTTAATTAAGATAAGACAATATTTAATTATAATTAGAACTAATTTTCTAAAAAGTTTTAATTGTAAAAAGCAAATTTAACTATTTTGGTTAGTACTTCTAACCCTTGTAAAACACAAAATAATTATCGTAGAATAACCAAATTTTGTAACAACCTACCTATAGATATTTACAATAACATATAAAAATTTTAAAATTATATATTAAAAATTTAATTAATTTTTTAACATTTTTCTAAAAATAATAAGAAAAAAAATTCGAAATTTATAAATCTTATCCATCTTCTAACCTCAATAAAATCTAAAATAATAATCCCAAATTAACTAAATTTTTAAAATAGATAAATACTAACATTATTAACAATATACTAAAAATTCAAATAAATCAAATATTAATTAAATAAAGTTATAAACAATTTACTAAAAAATATAACTTAATTTTACAAAAGTTCGTTATTTTTATACAACTTCTAACCTCAATAAAATCTAAAATAATAATCCCACAATAACCAAATTTTGCAAATAACTACATAAAAGTATAATTAACATAATACTAAAAATTCAAAACAATCAAAAAATTATAAACGACATTTTTCGACGTTTTTCTAAAAAAATCATAATAAAAACCTAATTTTTTAAAGTTTAACCCAACTTCAAAGCCTTATAAAACCTAAACTATTTCCTTAAAACTAACTAAATTTTGTACACAATACACTAAATACATAATAAATAATATACACTAATTAAATTTGTTCAAATACAAAAATTAAAACTTTTATCGCTAAAAATGTAAAATCAAACAATAATCCAAACACGCACTACTCACACAAACATCAGATCCTGGTAATTAAAAGCCATATTCGAGCGGTTTAACGACAGTAATAAGTGACTAATAATGACTAATAAGTAGTAATGAACTTGCCTTAAACTTGCACTCGGTCGGCCTCGTCTGGCGAGCGCACACGAACGTAAAAATAGCTGGAAAGCAATCATCAGCCATTTGATGATGCTTCGCAAGTTGCAGCGCGGACTAAATTAAAACTGAAATTAATATTTATCTAGACACTCTTGACTAATCATTTAACGACTAATATAACTCAATAATAACCAACTCATCGCCATACATTCGACTACATTGTACGAACAAGCGCATCATCAAAAACTAGACGAAAACACTGAAACAACTGAAAGAAAATTAATTACTTTTAAGTGTTAATAATCGTTAGTACAACTAGACTTAAGCATGAATATTCTGTGTTAAAGGCGTTAATAACCAGCATAGAATATAATTGATTTTTTTTGGTTTAATTTCTTTCCTTTGAGGTTTTAAACTTTTCTCTGTGTGGAGTTGACACTTGATCAACGATAATCGCTTCGATCTCTTGTTCAGGGTTCAGCAAGGACAGTTCTACCTGGGGTTTACGTTAAGTTCGAACTTTATTGGATGTCGAAAATCGTTGGGTTGTTGTTAGGCTACCTTGGTTTGGCTTGAAATGTTCAACAAGCAAACGATTTGTAAATTTACGACAGCCATTGAAACGCGCCTCGCCTCGCCTTGCCTTAAGTCCAGTGTGCGCGGACATGACCACGAAATTTTGCTCGTGTGGTTTTAATGTGGTCTCAGACTTGGTGGTGTGGTAAATGTGTGAAGAAAACGTGCTAAACAACGACTTCTGTTAAGGTTTTCGCACGTTGTTATTGCTGGGAGGCGAGGATGCGAAGATTCAAGATTTCAAGCTTGTTGTCGTTGGTGAAACAATGCCGAGTGAGCTATAAAGCTAAATAAAGGTGGTTTTAATACTTGTGTACAGATATAACTTAAATGTAACGTATAAATAGTTACGGAGTTGTTTAAATTTAGTTTTTGGATAAATCAATAATTTGTTTTGGAAGCAAATTTTTTTATTTGGTAATTTCAGGATTTTGTAAGGATACATATTTTAGATTGCAATGAAATTTTGGTGGTATATTTATAAACTATTTAGGTAACCATGTACAAAATTTGGTTTATTTGGTATTATTATTTTAGAAGTTATAAGGGTTTAAAGTTGGATAGTAATTTTGTATTTTGGTAAATGTGAGTTATGTTTTTTTAGAAAAATATCTATAAATTTGTTAATAAATATTTACATTAAGTTGTGGTTTTATTATTATATTAACAATATCTTTAGGTAGCTATATACCAAATTTGGTTAGTGAGGTATTATTATTTTAGATGATATAAGGGTTAGAAGTTTGATAAAAATTATGTATTTTGGTAAATATTGGTTAAATTTTTCAGAAAAATATCCATAATTTTTTTTTTACTCATTTTGATTAAATATCGATTATAGTATATTATTAACAATATCTTTAGGTAGATTTATACAAAAGTTGGTTATTGTGAGAATATTATTTTAGAAGTTAGAAGGGTTTAAAGTTGGATAAAAATTACGTACCTTGGTAAATATTGAGCATGTGTTTTCAGACAACCATCAATAAACTTATTTAAATTATTATTGATTATTTCAAGATTATATTATATTATTACTAATGTCATTAAGTAGTTTCATACCAAATTTGGTTAGTGTGGGATTATTATTTTAAATGTTATAAGGGTTAGAAGTTAGACGAAAATGATCAATTTTGGTAAATTATGTTCTTATTTTTTACAAAATATCAAAAAAATATATTAAGTATTTTTCTGATTATTGCTAACTTTTAGTATATTGTTATATATATTATTAAGTAGTTATATAACAAAATTTGTCAATATGGGTTAATTATTTTAGGTTTGACAGAGGTTTTAACTTGGAAAAAAATTTGTAAATTTACTGGTAACAATGTTTTCGTTTTATAAAAGTATCTATAAACCTAATCAAATATTTTATGAATACAACTAAATTTTAACACAACATTACTAATTAGTATAAGTAGTTTGTTACTTAATTTGGTTAATGTGGGAATTGTATTTTAGAATTTACAGAGGGTTAAAGTAAAAAGTAAATTTACAGAAAAAATGATATATTTTATTTATTTTGTAAATATTTCAGAAAATTATATAGATAAGTAAACAAAATTTTGTAATCTAATAAATAACATCCTTACTAATTACTTAGTGAATTATAGTGAAGGACATCAAAGGTTAACTACCCTTTTATCCCTCTTATCCCAAACAAATTTATCGATTAGCCCAATCTGAATCCCAATCCCAACTGGTGTCCTTTTCTAATAACATAATAACATATTCACGCATTAATAGCTCTTTTGTGCTCTACGCACTAGATCCTCAGGACTTCTTCCTTCCCTTAGCAGGCAAACACGTTGTGGGCCAGCTTCGAACGACTCTTCCGAGACGCGTAAATTCTAATACGCGTTTGGCACTTTTTCGACAGTTATCATTGTTATTAGTATTACGTATATTAACGTTGCCTGCTGTTATCCTTTCAAGGAGAACCCACCCGCCAAGAAGTTCTAAAGCCGTAACACTTACATTACATTACCGACGACGCTATAGTACGAAATGTCCATTACACCCTTGAAATCCTGTCACACCACAAGCCAGAAAGAAACAGAGGATCAAGCAAGGATATCATCATTATGATAGGTACTTTACCCTTTTTAAAACTTTTGACTTTCAGTTTCTGTTTCTGGTTCTGTTTCTAAAAAGTTTGTGAATATCATCTCAACACCTCTTGGTTTAGCCTTGAACTACCAAAAAGGGTGAGTAACCCTTTGGTTTGGAAACTATATCGATAAATTACGGAAAATGGAATTTAGAATATGGAAGATGGTGTCTAATGAGAATTAGTGAGTGCATGGTGTCTCAGTGGTCCTTTAAAGTCGTAAAAACGACGGCGCGGTTATTATGGAAAAGACAAAAGGGTTGGCGCTTGTTTATTGCACAATTGCATTCTCGCGCGCGCCTACGAGCAGATATAACAACTGCCCCAAGATGAAGAGGAGCAGACGTAGAGTGGAAAGTGCGAAAGGGTGTCGAGTTGGATGGAGTCAAGGATGCTGGCAAAAGTAGCATTGTGAGGTGTTAGGGAATGGGGATAAGGGATGTGGATATGGACAGATGTGCAAACGTCTAATGAGGGATGAAACAATAGGGTGCAAGTTTTCTTCTGGGATAAAGTCTCGATGTGTGATAATTAGTGTTTTTATTAAGGTAACAAATCATTTTTAAGGACTACGTATTTTAATGTTTGAATAATACTAATAAAAGTTTTAATTATCTAAGGAACACAACTAAATTTTAAGGGATGATAGCTGAAGGAAGTAGAAATGTTGTGTAAAAATATCATTTTTGTTGGATATTATTAAGTGCAATTTTTTATGTTTTTTGAAATGATAGTTTTTTTATTAAAAAATTGCTACTACTTTAAATGCTTGCCAAATCTAAAATAATTAAGTCACAGACTTAATATTTTGGATAAAAATTGTTGATAGTGTTAGGAATGATGTAGTGAAATTTAAAAAAGATCGCATTATTGGTATTATTATTTCCAAGACATTTTAGAAATAAATGTTATATTTTGGACATTTCTTTATAGGTATATACTACTTTAGGGTGGCATAGGCTTTAAACTAATGATCCGATAATTCTTAAATTTTGTATAAAAGTTGTTAATGAAATTGAAAATATTGGGCAAAATTTTGACTAATGTGAAAATTGTTTATTTAACATTTATTTGCTATTTTCGAAAATGTATTTACGATATTTGCATCTTTCCCAAAAATAAGCATCTCTTTGATATGTCATAAAGCCCAATATATTGATCTGATTATGATGAAATTTAGTACAGGTATAGTTAATAGTACTAGCAATAACTTGTTAAAATTTAAATAAAATTCATCAATTTTAAATAATATATTTCCGATTTTTTCGAAAATTAATGTCTTATTTTGCTATATCTACTAAAATCATGCACTACTTCAAGACCCTGTAAAATCAAAAGTTATAATTCAACAGACCTAAAATTTAGAGTATAGAAGGTAAATAGTATTATCAATACTGTGTAAAATTATAAATAAAATCAATAAATTTTAAATAATCCATTTTTGACTTTTTTGAAAATCAATGTCTTATTTTGACTTTACTACCAAAATCATGCACCACTTCAAGACAGTATAAATTCAAAAGTTATAATTCTACAAACCTCAAATTTAGTATAAAAATAGTTAATGGTATTGGTAATATTGTGTCAAATTATAAATAAAATCAATACATTTTAAATATCATTTATACCACTTTTTCTAAAATTAAAGTCTCATTTTGACTTCTCTGACAAAATCATGCACTACTTCGATGTACCATAACATAAACAATAATAATCCTACTGATCTCAAATTTAGTATAGGAATAGATAATAGTATTGGCAACAGCAGGCCAAAATTGGAATTCAATAAGATTATTTTAAATATCACTTTTATGCATTTTTCAGAAAATCAACGTCTTATTTTGCGTTTTTTTAAATGTATGCATCATTTTGATATTCCATAACATCAAAACTAATAATCCAAATAATCACTAATTTAGTACAAAACTAGTTAATAGTATTGGCAATCATATACCAACGTTTAAGCAATGTGAAAAAAATTTAAATATAATTTGGACATCGTTTTCCAAAATTATCGCCTTATTTTGACTTCACTGCCAAAATCATACAGCACTTTGATATACCATAAAATCAAAAATAAACATCCCACTAACCTTAAATTTGGTACACAATTAGCTAATAACATTAACAATCATGTACCAAAATATAAATAAAGTCAAAAATTTGATAATATCATTTTGACAACTTTTTCGAAAATCAATGACTAATTTGACTTCTTTACCAAAGTCATTCAAAACCTTGAAATACCATAAAATCCAATATAATAATCCTACTAACCTCAAATTTATTATAAAACTAGATAATAGCATTGGCAACAACCAGCCAAAAGCTGAATTTAATAAGATTATTTAAAGTATCACTTTCATGCATTTTTCCGAAAATCAACGTCATATTTTGCGTTTTCTACAAATGTATGTACCAGGTTGATATTCCATAACATCAAAACTATTAATCCAATTAATCTCAAATTTAGTACAGAACTAGTTAATAGTATTGGCAATCATATACCAAAGTTTGAGTTGTGTGAAAAAAATTTAAATATAATTTGGACATCTTCTTCCAAAATTATCGCCTTATTTTCGCTTCACTACCAAAGTCTTGCAGCACTTTGATAAACCATAAAATTAAAAATAAACATCCCACTAACCTTAAATTTGGTACACAATTAGCTAATAACATTAACAATCATGTACCAAAATATAAATAAAGTCAAAAATTTGGTAATATCATTTTGACGACTTTTTCGAAAATCAATGACTAATTTGACTTCTTTACCAAAGTCATTCAAAACTTTGAAATACCATAAAATCCAATATAATAATCCTACTAACCTCAAATTTAGTGTAAAACTAGATAATAGCATTGGCAACATCCAGCCAAAAGCGGAAATTAATAAGATTATTTGAAATATCACTTTCATGCATTTTTCCGAAAATCAACGTCATATTTTGCGTTTTTTACAAATGTATGGACCACTTTGATATTCCATAACATCAAAACTAACAATCCAATTAATCGCAAATTTAGTACAGAACTAGTTAATAGTATTTTCAATCATGTCCTAAAGTTTAAGTAATGTAAAAAAAAAATTAAATTGAATTTGGACATCTCTTTCCAAAATGAATGCCTTATTTTGACTTCACAACCAAAGTCATGCAGCACTTTGATATACCATAAAATCAAAAATAAACATCCTACTAACCTTAAATTTGGTACACAATCAGCTAATAGTAATAGCAATCATGTACCAAAATTTAAATAAATTCAAAAAATTAAAAATATCAATTTTACGACTTTTTCGAAAATGAAGGACTACTTCGACTTCTCTACCAATATCATTCAAAACTTTGAACAACCATAAAATCCAAAATAATAATCCTGCTAACCCCAAATTTACTATATAAGTAGTTCATAGTATTGGCAACACTGTACAAAAATATAACACCGCTCAAATTGTTATAAACAAATAATTTCGTCATATTGATAAAAATTCGCAATTTTCTGCATATAATTTACACATTTGTGAATTTCTGAATTAAGTCGAGCGCGTTGGCGAATATACGCATACACTGCGCAATAATAATCATGATAATAATAAATGCGCGCCTAATGACGGTGGGAAGCGCTGGCCCGTGTAACGACACACGACGACGAGCGCCATCGCCCATCCGAACATGTCGCAACGCGAGCATTTTATATCGATGCTCACTCACTGCACTGCACTTGGAAATCTTTTTTCCTCTAAACCAGCATACGAGCCACTCTGTAGCAACTTCATGAATATTACAGCAATCCGGAATATTCACAGATTTATTTATTGTTACTTCTTGCAAGGAACAAAAGAAAAAACAAACGATGCGAGACTGGTTGTCGCGCATCCATGTTTAATTCCTTTTTAAATGCTCTTCGGGTGGAAAAAGAATTGTTTCACATCGATTGTCACCGTCACCGTCTTCGTCGTCGTCGTCACAATCGTTAGCTTCGAGCGCTGATCGTCGAACGATTAAGTCGGAAGTCCACCAAGTCGAGCAAACCTGCGCGTTGTGAAGAACGATGGCCTTTGATTCCCGCCCAGAATGTCGCGCCAAAGTCACACCTCAGTTACCGAGTTACACCTGAGTTAAACTCCTGCACGACGTGTCTTTTTTCTTCTTTTTCTTCACTTTTTGTATGCGCCTCTTCTTGTCTATGATTTTTTTCGTGTCGTGGGTTATATTTTTCGCCTTGCGCGGTTATTAGTCATAATCATCCGGTGCTGGAGGCAGCCGCTCAGAACCGTTCACGTTCGACGCCGAAAACGCTCGCACGATTTTTATGATAAAATGAATTGAAATGTACGAAATAGATTTATAATCGTGGTTACGAGGCGGCTGAAGCAGGCGCTCGTAAAATGGTATTAAATATATGAAATGAATGAATCAGGACATTAGATGATCAGAGATGCGTGTTACGAGTATGCGCACACGATTTTTTAAAAAGATGTTTAACGGTCTTTTTAATGCTGTTTAAAGTTTTGGAGACGTGATTTATTGTTTTTGTTTTCGAAACGAGTTCAACGTTATTTTTTACAAAAACAACCAAAAACATGCATGAAATATATATGATCCCAGTGTAATTTCAATACAGTGTTGCCAATACTAGTGACATGTTCTGGATTAAATTTGAGGTTAGTTGGATTGATATTTTTTATTTTATGACATCGCAAACTTGGGCATGATTTTGATAGTTGAATCAAAATCAAACATCAATTTTTGGAAAAATTGCAATATAAGTTATTTGTAATTATTTGACATTATTTATATTTTAGCACAGTGTTGTCAATACTATTGACTACATCTGTACCAAATTTTAGGTTAGTAGGCTTATTATTTTTGATTTTATTGAATATTAAAGTAGTGTATGATTTTGGTAGAAATGTCAAATTGAGATATTGATTTTCGAAAACATCGTGAAAATGATATTTAAAATAGTTTGTTATTATTAAAAATTTGGGAAATTATTGTTAATAGTACTAACTATATCTATACCAAATTTTAGGTTAGTATGAGTATTATTTTTGATTTTATCGAATATCAAAGTAGTGTATGATTTTGGTGGAAAAGTTAAATTGCGACATTGATTTCCGAAAAAGTGGTGAAAATGATATTTACATATTTTTGATTTTATTTATATTTTCAGACATGAATGCTAATACCTTTAACTACCTTTATACAATTTTTTAGATTATTAATGTTGTAACTTTTGATTTTATTGTGTATCGAAGTAGTGCTTGATTTTAGTAAAGAAGTCAAAATAAGACTTTTATTTTCGAAAAAGTCGTAATAATATTATTTAAAAATGTTTGTTCCAATTGAATATTTGGCACATTATAGGTAATACTATTAACTACTTCTATACTTAATTTGAGGTTAGTACGAGTTATATTTTGGATTTTATGCTATATTGAAGTAGTGCATGATATTGGTAAAGAAGTCAAATTGAGACATTGATTTTCGTAAAAATCATAAAAATGTTATTTAAATATTTTTGATTTTATTTAAATTTTTATATATGATTACTTATACCTATAACTACTTTTATACAAAATTTTAGGTTATTAATGTTGTAACTTTTGATTTTATGGTGTATTAAAGTAGTGCATGACTTTGGTAGAAAAGTCAAAATGAGACATTGATTTTCGAAAAAGTCATAATAATGTTATTTAAAAAAGTTTGTTTTTATTAATTGTTTGGCACATTATAGCTAATACTATTAACTACTTCTATACTAAATTTGAGGTTAGTACGAGTATTATTTTGGATTTTATGCTATATTGAAGTAGTGCATGATTATGGCAGAGAAGTAAAATGAGACATTGATTTTCGAAAAAGTCGAATAAATAATATTTATATGTTTTTGATTCTATTTATATTTTCAGATATGATTGTTTATACCTTTAACTATCTTTATACAAATTTTTAAATTATGAATGTTGTAACTTTTGATTTTATTGTGTATCAAAGTAGTTCAAGACTTTGATAGAAAAGTAAAAATGAGACATTGATTTTCGAAAATGTCATATTAATGTCATTTAAAAAAGTTTGTTCTTATTAAATATTTGGCACATTATAGCTAATACTATTAACTACTTCAGTACTAAATTTGAGGTTAATACGAGTATTACTTTGGATTTGATCCTATATTGAAGTAGTGCATGATTTTCTCAGAGAATTAAAATGAGACATAAATTTCCGAAAAAATCGAAAAAAATGATATTTAAAATTTATTGATTTTATTTAAATTTTGGTACATGATAGCTACTGTAACTACCTAATCCTGTACTAAATTTAGTATTAGAGGGATTAATATTTTTAAGTCTATCACATTTTAATCAACGTTATAATTTTAGTTGATATGCAAAATATCAATTTTAATGCCAAAAAATGTCTCAAAAATGATACAAAATCAATGTGAATCTTAACCAAACTTAAAAACAGTATACCTAGTACTACTATCTAGTTGTCTTCTTATTCCACCATATGTATGACTGTTATTAACGTTTTTATCAGCTTCCAAAGTTGGATAAACGCTTTATTAGTTATTCTTTCAACATCTCAACTGAGTATAAATTTTAACTATATGTTAAATTACTTCTACTTCCACTTCCAGTCTTGACTCAGCATCTCGTCTTAGTTTATTCTAGTAAGTGCACGTCTTAAGACTTGTAATAGTTATTTCGTTTTAACGGCTTCTTCGCCTTACTCGCCGTTGTCTGTTCATTCATTCTTTCGTTAATGATCGAAGATTATTTTCGATGCGGGAGGCTTCGCATTGCTACCGACACAATGTCCAAAAAAAAAAACAACACCAACTCCTTACTACATTTCTATATCGCCTTCCAACCGAAAAAGAGTGAGAAAATGCGTTTATACATTTTATACATTTATGATCATCAACCGTGTGAACTGACGTTCAAACTGTTCGTCGTGGATATTTGAACAGAAGACATTAACATAAAATGTTCAAGTGAAGAAAAAAATGAGTAGTTAAAGTATCATTGGATGTACAGATTCTGTGAACCTGTATCAAATCATCAAACTTTTTTTCGTACTTAAGTACACTTTGTTCGGATGTTACTCAGTGTATATGACATAAACGATCATTTTTTTTCGAGGAATAAATTATGGATATAAAAAAATCAAAGATTTGTGTAATGACCAGATGACGGAAGATATCAGCACGTTTTTGTTTGTTAAGTTTTTTTGTTGTTGTTGTTGTGAAGATTTAACGTTTTCACGTAGGAGGCGGTGGACGCGGAACCGTCTCCATATATTGATCGGACCGAACCGAACGGAAGAAGAGACGGAAGAGGCGGAAGAGTCGCAGGACGTCAGGATTCGAACGGGCGACCGAAGGACATTCACTCAGATCGTGACTCTGAGCTGTGAGCACTGAACTCTCGCGCTTTTCAAGTGAAATGCAAGACTATTGACCACTGGATCAGGATTATTTAATTGTATAATATATATTAAGGACACAGGATTATTTATTCATAAAAATAACAACCAAAAAATTATTTATTTATTGTTATTTTTACATTTTATTGGGAATTTTGTTAAATTTTTCAAATTTTCCTAAATCTTCTCCTACTTTAAAGGGTCATAAAATCTATAATCTTAAACCAATCCACTTCATATTTGGGGTAGTATTAGTCAATAGTATTGAGTATATTGTATCAAAATATGATAAGGATAAAATAATAAATAATACGATTTTCTAGACTTTTACAAAAATGTAATTCCAATTTTAAGCGTTTTATCAAAATCATCTCCTAATTCCAATAGCCATAAAATCTAGAATCCTGATATAATCCTTACCAAGTTAAACGTAGAAATTGCTAATAGTATGGAAAATTTTGTACCAAAATATATTTAAGATCAAAAATTAATTAATATGATTTTCATGACTTTTTCTAAAATCAAAGTCCAAATTTAGGCGTTTTATCAAAATCATTTCCCAATTCCAATAGCCATAAAATCTAAAATCCTGATTCAATCATTACCAAATTACAGGAAGAAATAGCTAGTAATATAGAGAATATTGTCCCAAAATATATTTAAGATCATAAATTAATTAATATGACTTTCATGACTTTTTCGAAAATCAAACTTCAAATTTATGCGTTTTATCAAAATCATCGCCCTCTTCCAATAGACATAAAATCTAAAATCCTGATATAATCCTTACCAAGTTAAACGTAGAAATTGCTAATAGTATGGAAAATTTTGTACCAAAATATATTTAAGATCAAAAATTAATTAATATGATTTTCATGACTTTTTCGAAAATCAAACTTCAAATTTATGCGTTTTATCAAAATCATCGCCCTCTTCCAATAGACATAAAATCTAAAATCCTTATTCAATCATTACCAAATTACAGGAAGTAATAGCTAATAGAATGGAGAATATTGTACCAAAATATATTTAAGATCAAAAATTAATTAATATGATTTTCAGGACTTTTTCTAAAATCAAATTCAAATTTAGGCGTTTTATCAAAATCATCACCCACTTCTAGAAGCCATAAAATCTAAAATCCTGAATCAATCATCACTAAATTACAGGAAGTAATAGCTAATAGTATGGAGAATATTGTACCAAAATATATTTAAGATCAAAAATTAATTAATATGATTTTCAGGACTTTTTCTAAAATCAAAGTCCAAATTTAGGCGTTTTATCAAAATCATTTCCCACTTCCAATAGCCATAAAATTTAAAATCCTGATCCAATCATTACCAAATTACAGGAAGAAATAGCTGATAGTATAGAGAATATTGTACCAAAATATATTTAAGGTCATAAATGAATTAATATGATTTTCATGACTTTTTCGAAAATCAAACTCCAAATTTAGGTATTATATCAAAATCATCACCCACTTCTAGAGGTCATAAAATCTAAAATAATGATTCAACAATTATCAAATTTTGTAATAAACAAGTCAATAATATCTACAATATACTGCTAAAATTTGAAAACAATCAAAAAATTATAAATCCAATTTTTGACCATTTTTCTAAAATTTTAACTAAAACATCCAAGTTTCACTATTCAAATAAATCTAATAAATTCAAAAAATAAAACAAACTAAAAGTAATCTAACATAATATAACAAAAAAAAGGCAAACAAAAGAAACATTTCCCACAATAATTTTTGATATATAAATTTATGACAATGACATTAATATTATCTTAACTTTTTTTTCCGCTTCACATCTTTACGTCTCTATTTGTCTTTGGACATTTCAACTTTTTACCATTAGAATTGGACTTTTGTTCGCTTTTATCTTGATTCGTGTGCGTGTGCGTGTATGAAACATGTTTGTTCTCAGTGCTCACTGCTTAATACGCAGTATTCGTTGATTTCTTCAACTCCAACAACTTATTTGTTCAAGTGTGCAAGGAAAGTAAGGTGGAAGTGAGGAGGAGGCGGAGGTGCAGCTGTGTGGTAAATAGAAGAAGAAGAAAAAAATAGTAATTATCCAGTAGTCGTAACTATCGACTTGACTTGACTTTAGTAGACTTTAGTAGACGTTGTAATAACTGCGATGAGACGATGAGACGATGAAACGATCGAAATTAACGGTGTATAAAACAATTTAGGAAGCGATTCTACCGAATGTAATTATTTGTATTTTGTGGGTTTTGGTCTTCTAACGACTATAAAGTTATATTTTAAATTTTATTTGTCTTTGAACTGTTGGAAATAATTATTTTTTAAAAAAAATTTAGCTGGAAAAAAAATTTTTTTTTGCTAAATTGTCGATTTTAATTGTTTATACTTTTTTGTTTTTGTTTAAATTTTTAGATATTGTTTATAATGTAATTAAGTAGTTGTACACAAAATTTAAATAATATAGAATAATTATTTTAGGTTTTACAAGGGTTTAAAGTTAGGTAAAATTTAATTTTTTTGGTAAATATTTTAAAATTTTTTTTAAAACCTTCTGAAATTTATTTAAATTATTTATAACTTTATTCAAACTTTAGCATATTATTGTTACTACAATTGACTAGTTTGATACTAAATGTTAGGTTTGTGAGATAAATAGTTTAGATTTTATGACAAGTTGAATTGGAACATAAATTTACAAAAAGTGGCAATTTATAACTTTAATTTTCGAAAAATTCGAATAATTCTTATTAAATATTTTATAACATTAATAAAATATAAGGATATTATTGCTGATTATATTGACTTGATTTGTACAAAATTTAAAGTCTGTGGGATTATTATTTTAAAAATTACGGTAACTTAAAGTTGGATATTGAATGATAAATTGATCAAAATAAGATATATATTTTGGAAAAATAGGTAAAAATGCTATTTAATTATTTAAATTATTTGTTTTTAATATAAAATATTGTTGTTAATACCATTAAGTGCTACCATGTTAATTTTGAGGTTTATAAAAAAATTGTTAATGCCATTTCCAACGTAAAACAAAAAATGTTGAATCTTTAAAAAAAATTTTAATTTTTGAAAATATCATAAAATCACTATTATTTATAATTGAATCATAACCAAATTTTAAGACAATGTTACCAATGCTTTGATTTAATCCTGTACCAAATTTGAGCTTTCTATCGTAATTACTTTTTAAATTATTAAGCATCAAAGTTTGTACAATCCTAACTATCAATTTTTTTAAACAAAAGATAAATTAAATTATTTATTATTGTATGTTATGTTGATCTTGCGAGTTTATAATTAATACACAATGTAACCAATGTTATCTTAGACCTACCTTAAAAATTTTATCAAAATCGAACGGATACTTCCAGAGATATGCGCATTTTTCTAAAATAGTAATTCCTGCAGATATTTTTGGCGTATCTGCGCATTTTTTGTTGTATATATATATATTTGATTGGTGTGAGTCGGTGTGTGTATATATCCTTGTTATAAATATATGTCGGGCTCTTCGGCGCATAAAATCGATAGTCCTTTAGCGACGCACACGACGACGTCAGCCGCCTGCCGCCCGCCGCCTGCCCCAAGCCGCCGGCCAGAACACCAAGCGCAGCAGCGTCGGCGGCAGGAATCGAAGCAATGCCGCTGCGGGAGTAAAGAAAAAGAGAAACAAGCACAGACCCAACGAGATATACGCAGATATAGATGCATCAAACATCAACACATCAATCCTGCTGGATAAAGTATAATGCTCCCAAAAATAAACGAGATCAATTTCAGCAGGAATTGTATCTTATATTATTTTAGAAGATATGTAATAATCATATATCGAATTGGGTATTGTAAGTTTTTTAGGTATTGTCTGTAACAAATTCCTGCTAAATAGCCGCCTCCTCAACTGATCGGCTGCTAGTTCTCCGACCAATAGTCGAACGGCAAACCCTTCAATCGCGCGCATTCCGCATTCCATTCGATCGGTTATATACACACACCGTGGGATTTCCAATAAAACCGATCGTGATCGGCGTGTGCGCGCGCCGCGACCGCCGCAGGAACGCGTTTACGAGGCATTCAACGTTCCGATGTATAAGTATCGGTTTCCCCCCCTTGCCGCCGAACGCTCACACACACACCGCATCGCTGCAGCTAGTATCGCAGTGTGCGTATCCCCCCGGCATCGGCAGCCGGAGAGCCAGAGCACTGCAGGATGTGGCAGGCCCGAGATGCTCGCCGATTGGTCGCCGCAGCGCGCCGAATCGATACATAGCCATTTCATTGCTATAGATGGGTACCTATAGGCGATATCCTACCAATAACCGGCGCACGAACGGTTTCCTGCTGCACAGCCAGCCCGGCCTGGGAGAGAGAACATGAAACTGTGAGAGTATGTACAGTACGACGACGTTGCCTACGATGTTTTGCAAGTTTATATAGTACATAGTAATTTTTTTTTCATCCTGCAAATTCCTGCTACGGCTCAATTTTTGAAGCAAAATCACTATAAACGATACGTGGAAAAATTAATACAAAACAAAATCTTAAGACATGATTTTTTTTTGACCGGTTTGATTTTGTCTTATTCCTGCTGAATCAAGCAGGGTCATACGGAAGTAGTAATATTCGCATATTCGCGTGCCGAGCTCGTTTCGTGGAGTCATTAATGCGTCGTAATGGGCTCGCTCTCGACTCTCAACGTCGGCGGCGGTGGAAACAGCAGCAGCAGGAACGTTTGTTGCCGCCGCTGCTTTGCTGCTTGCCTCGACGTCGCAAACGTGTCTCGGCCTTGGCCGTAACCTTAAAACTCGTTGCCTTTGCTTTTAAACCAAACGTTTGTGATATATTTTTATTCTCAGCAGGAATTATAAAAACTTTATCAAAAAACATAATTTTTTTTTTTTTAAATTAAAAATTTGGATCCAATTTTTCTTTGAATTGGAAATCTTGTAGTACTAAATATTTTGTGCAGGAATTTAGTAAGGAGTGATTGTTGGATAAGATCAGCAGGATTTTTTGTGTTTTGGATTTGAGTATATAGACAATTCCCGGGGCTCAATATCGGTAAATGGTAAATGATCCAGAGGTTCCCGGGTCTGGTTCAGTTCAGTTCAGCCTCGAACGAATCGAATCTCGTCCTGCGTCCTGCGCGCTATCCCGCTAGGACTTTGCTGTCTCCCTGCAGCACATTATGTATTACTATAGTCTATAGGTTTGTGATCGGTGCGTATGTACACCTATATAAACCAAAAACCAATATATAGGCGCTAGCCCAGAATCCTGCTGCTTCGAGCAGTATCAGAATAGTGGGGGTAAAGTGCGCGATCAGTCCCGATCAGCTATACCTTTCGATCGTATTGCGTCGAAGCGCCACCCCTTCCGATCGGTCGTCCTATTTTTTTGCTTGGCCGCGCGCGCACCTCTCTTTTTTTGCAGGACAGGACGCAAGACGAAAAACGCGTTTCAGGTTCGATCGCGTCCTTTCGAGCAACTTCGACACAACGCACAACTTGGTTGCATCCTGAAGGTTTTGGTGGAATAGCAAAGGATGAGAGATGCGCGTTCGATTCGATTTGCGTTACGGCGCGTCTATCGACTCTGCCGCCTCCGCGCTAGCAGGAGCCTATGTGATCCGATGCCAATAATTACGTTCGATTTCTAGCTCCACCTATCGAATGCCAGCAATTGAATATTGTTAGATATTGGTTGCCACCCCTTTTGATTTTGAGGCAATTCCTGCTGGGTATATAGTGTGGAGTAAATAAAAAATGTATTATAAGTAATTCCTGCTGAATCGATTTTATGTCCTGGTTTGCTATATATATAGTATTATATCCTTTTCTCGAGGGCGGCAATAGCAGCGGTGCATGTAGTACGTCTCGGACCGTGGAGTCTCTCTCTGCTGCCCCACACCGCCCCACTCTTTGACGGCGGCGGCGGTAGCGGTGTTGGACGCACCACTACAATCGAAGTTTAGCGTCGAACGTCGAACGTGTAGTCGTGGGACGAGGCACATCACTCCGCGGCGGCGGCAGCGGCTTGGAGGCGGTGGAGGCAGTATGTGCCGCTTTTTACAAAAATAGGACGATTATCGATTTTCGGTTTGGTTCAGTTCTGTACGCGCTGTACGTTTCTCTCTGCTGCACTAAGAGTAGACGGAGAAGTTTTGGCGGCGGCGGCGGCGCGTCCGATGCGGTTCGGCGTCCTTTTCGAAAAGGCGGCGATGGCTATGGATCGGCAATGCACACATACATACACACATTCACATTGAATGAAGCTTGCAGGCAGTTGGAGGCGGTTGGAGAGAGGCGGCATGAGAAATATCGAACATTTTATATATATAGGAATATACGAATATGGGACTTATATATTGGCGACGTTCGGTTTTACGATGCTCTGGCTGTGTATACCGGTGGCGGAGGGGGCCGTAACCGCCTCCTTCTCGCATCGAACGCTACCGCCGCCGCCGCCGTGCTCTCAAACACATCCATCGAAACCTTCCAATCCTTCCCGATGCGCGCACTGGCTCTTCTTTTCTCTCGCTCGCATCTATTTCTCGAGCGGTTCGGAGGCGGCTGCCGCCTCCGGGTGAGTAGCGCGCACAGTATGTGCTACTGCTAGTACACCACCCCGGCCCCGATCGACCGATTTTACCAATAAATTACGAGCGCCGCGCAGCCTCGCTCCCCGGAGCCGACGCCGCAGCCGGAGAGTTCGGTGGCGGGCGGAGGCGGCACGCTGAAAAAGAGGAAAAATCGCGAGACTCGGGTCGCGCACCGTGCGGCGGGTTACGGGGAGGTGGCCTCCGGACGATTCTGTCGTATTGCAGGAGAAAAACGCCAGAAAAACGAAGAAAATGCGAACACGGAAAAACGCACGATGCCAGAGAGGAAAAACCTTCACGCTAATTGATTATTCTAATTGATGTTCTGCAGGATATCCACCAAATTTACGAACAATGCAAAACGTACAAAATCATAAATCAACTTTTCCCAACCTTATCCTGCTGATCTTAATTCATCAAATCTTTCAAAATTTCGGAAATTTAGTTCAGAGACCTATTAACACACTTACCAAGTAAGTCCTGCCGTCCTGCACAAACTTCGAACTCAACCACAAACGCATGTTAGCCAGTGGAACACACGCGCACACACAAACACAACCCACGCACCGCAAACCACCCCTTATACTAAACTACCCCAGTTAGATACTTGTATCATGATTTTTGAAAAATCTGAACTGATTGAAAATTCAGGAATAATTCGAACCAAGAACAATATTTTACAACCCCTTAACACGATAAGTAAACAACAGGGTCAATTACACCCTCTCATCTATATAGAATTTTATTCCGGATTTTTTATTCAATATCCTGCAGGATAATTTGATTTCAAAACATTTACATAACACGTCTCAACGCTTATTGATTTGATTTCAGTTACTCTTTTACAGATTACTCACACACCCCACTTACGAAATTAATAATGTTATACGGTTTTAGATACCTAAGAAACTCAGGAACAAAATGGCGTTTAAATAAAAAATATTTATTAAACCAATAAAAAAATATCAGCAATTAAGTGACAACTTACAAACTACAAAACTTTATACAGTTTTGATATCCTAACTTTGTGAAGAGTTTAAGGACACCCTGTATATAAATAATAAACATTCCATGGTATCATTTTATTCCTGTGTTAATTAGCTTTTTAAAACTATATAACAATTATATTTTACTTACAGGGTGTAGTCATAAATCCATAAAGAGTCACTAAAATCAAATTTATCAAAAATATTTCTGGTTGATATCAATTTTTAGAGTAGGATTACTTTTTTGTGGATAATTAAAATTAAGTATAGTAAACGCCATTTTATTATTTAGTTTTTAAGCTTTCCAAAACTGTATAACTTTTAAAAATTCTTTAAAGGGAACTGTGGTTAAAACGCAAAAAAAGAAAAAGTTTGATTTTTTCTCAAATTTTTGAATATTTTTCAAAGTTCAAGCCACACCTAAAAAGTAATGTTTTACGTTGCTATATTTATCGCCTGTCATTTTGTCGCGAGTTTTACACCCGCAAGTCTCTCATATTTATTATCCTTGTAGATGCATTATCCTAAATTTATATCCGTGTGTTCTCCTGCTCTCTAAGCATTATCCTGTCTGTCTGTTCATTTTGGCGTAGCATACGCAAAGATTCCTTGCCTTTCATATTTTGTCCTTTTCGGTCCTTACACCCCACACCGCCGCAATACACCCCCGCAGCAAGTCCTTTTCATTCATTTTCTGCGTGCTTTTTTCCGTCGTGAATTCATCCCGCAGTCCTGGAACGTTCGTTGAACATTGAAAGTTGAGTTTTTCGCATTGTTGTGGTCGACTTTGAGTTCGAGTGGCGAAGGGTGCGAAACACAATACGGAACAACACAAGTAACACAAGCAACAAGGACATAAAACACCAACACTGTGAACTAGAAGGAATAAGAAGGAAAAGAAAATTTTAAGAAAAGCCATCAACTTAAGTAGGCGTTATATTTTACTACCCCCCGGGTTGTTAACATTCGAACATTGGGACATTGGAAAATTTTGAACAAAAATTTCACTCCGGTTTGCTTATCCTTGAAGGATAATTTTCGTTTCTGCGCTTATGGATAATATATGACTACTTACAAGGTGTCACCTATATCTAAACGTTTGCAGGACGTGCTAACGTGTCGCTAAACACTACCAGAGAGGTGTGGGAGGGTTGACTGCCATTCCAACGTTGTTTCGTCGCTGCCGCCGTTGCCGCCTCCTCTAATTCTTATAAGTTATAAATCTTGCGCACACAACGCGTTATTTATCGCCCGCTCAGCAGGAATTATATTTTATTTATATATGTGCGTGCGATATTTTGCAGGATGACGCGTAAGGACATGGCCAGGATTCTGCAGGACATGTAGAAATAAACATAAATCTGTTTTGTTACAGACGAGGAAAAAATTCAAAGAATTACTTACATATTTCATGTTTCTAAAAATTTATCAAAATATATTTCACTAGAATACGTTTGAGAAAAGTTGTTTGATTTACTTTTTCGGGGTTTACGCCTTCACCCTGTACAAAAAATTAACATGCCAAACAGTTTTAGAAAGCTAATTACCAAAGAAATCATATATTGCAAAGAATTTTTAATTTGAATCACTAATTAATAAGTTATCCTTGATTAAATCTCCTGTTTAAAACTAAAATACCATTGATCAGTTTGATTTCACTTATTTTAATTAAGTTTACGGCAACACCCTGTATGTAATTTAATCATGTTATACAGTTTTAGATAGCTAATTAACTAAGGAATAAAAAGGCGTTAACGAAATTTAATTTTAGAATCATAACAAAAAGTTATTTTGTTTTAAAAAACTGATTGTGGGGTGAAATATTATTGTAGAGTTTGATTCTTGTAACTTAAAATAAGATGATGTCCATACCTTACAATTAATTTTAACTTTTTATATGGTTATAGATAGCTGATTAACTAAAGAATATAATGGTGTATAGCAATTTTACGTTATATGTTAAATTAATTAATTATCATTGCTTGAGTCACTAGTTTGAAATTAAAACATCATTAATCAGTTTGATTTTACTGATTTTAGTGAAGTTTATGACAACACCCTGTTAGTAATTTACACTTGTTATACAGTTTTAGATAGTTAAATAACTAAACAATAAAAGGGCGTTTATCGAATTTTATTTTAGGATAACAACAAAAAGTTATTTAGTATTAAAAAACTGATTGTGATCTTAAACATTATTTTTAAATTTGTTTTTTTTACTTTAGCGAATTTTATGACAACACCCAATATAATATTTTAACTAGTATATATATTTTTAGATAGCTTAATAAATAATTAACAAAATGCTGTTTATTTTGTTAATTTATTGTACAAGGTGTTCTCATAAACTAAGAAAATGTAACTTAAGACAATTTTTTTTGTATCAAGTATGTCATTTTAAAAGTTATTATAAAAGTTTGTTGTCATCTTGTCAATCCAAATCCAAATCCTCATATTACCCCACAAGGACTTGTAGGTCCTTGAGGTCGTCCTGAAGTCAAGAAGTCTCGCATTGCAGAATTCATCGCGTCGTCTCACGTCTAGTTCTCCAATTAAAAATCTACTCATTAAGGCAGGCATGCAAAGCCCACCAGCGTCGAGGTCCTGATGAGGATCACCACCCGCACGACGCACTTGCTCCTAGGGAGCTATCCAATCAACTATACATCACTTATCTATACGCGTCACACTATTGTCCTTACAACTCATCCTCGACTCATCCTGGAGTGTTTTACTTCTTTTTTTCAAATGATCCAAATACTTGATGTTTTCATTGTTATGTTATCCTCATGAAAAACTGTCAAGTTTTCCAAATCTACGTCTATGTTTTTTTTATTGAAAATTTTTTATTTGCAAATTAAAAAAAAAATAATGAAAACAATTTCGATTGTGTTCCAAACAAATTTGTGATTCTAATTGCGTCACGTTGCGCATAAATTCCATCCTTTTCGGATACCATGGAAAATCCTTAGCATGTTCCTTGTTATCCTTGTCGGTCTGTGTAGTTTTCAATACAAACATTTGGCGTTTATTTTTTGCGACAAGAGTTCGCTATTGGATGTGCGCGTTTTTCCATTTTCCATTCGTTTTGAGCGTTTTTCATCCATCGCTTTGGAGTTCTGGTAGGACGAAGAGAGCAACAATCGAAGATGGCCGCGGAGCATCGAGAGTGAGTGAAATTGCGATTTGGCCGATTCGAAGCGCCCAGACGCGCAGAATATTTACATAGAAACGACGCGCAGCCAGGACGAAGCAGCGGCGGTGGCGGCAACGCCGGCCGCGCGCTCTGATATATTAAATGACCGGAACAGAAAATAAATTATTTCAGTTCGAGAGTTGCGAGTTCGAGCCGAGCACATCCTTTTCTCGCTGCTGCCACCAACAAGGACGACGAAACATTGCGGGAAATCGGAAAATTTGTTGTGCTGATATATAATTTATTTGTTTTTCGTTCAGACGGTTTTAAATGATGTAATTTCGTTAATAAATTTTAATTTTTATATTTTGTGTTTTTATCAACATTACAATTTAAGTTTTTATTGTGAAGACAAAACAAGAAAAATTTGGTTTTGTTTCGTTTTTTGAAGATTACCACGACACCCTGTATAGAAACCAAATAACATTATATAGTTTCTGATAGCTTATTAAATTCAGGATGAAATGACGTTCAGAAAAATGTATTTTAAAAATACAATAAAAAGTTATTTCAATTTGAAATACTAATTAAAAATTAAAAATTAGTTTTTAATTTGACACTAGTAATTTATTTGGATATTATGACCACACCCGGTATGTAAATTTATCAAGTAAACCGGTTTAAGATAGCTATAACTCTTAAGAATGAAATGTCGTTTACTAAAATTAATTTATTGTAAACAAAAAAAAGTTATCCTGCTTTGAACAACTTGTTGAAAAAATAAAACCAATGTTTAACTTTGATTTTACTCACATTATTAAAATTTATGACTACACCCTGTATGTAAACTTAATATGTTATACAGTTTTAGATAGCTAAATACCTTAGCGACAAAATGGCGTTTACAATAATTTATTTCATATAATCAATAAAAAGTTATCCTATTTTGAATCACTTATTGAATAACAAAACATTATTTTTAAGTTTGAATGCATTTACTTTTTAACAGTTTCCAACTACACCTTGTATATAAATTTTAAGTGTTATGCAGTTTTTGATAGCTAAAGACCTATAGAACAAAATACTGTATAAATAATCAAATTTTATAATAACAATAAATAATTAAATGCATTCAAACCAGTTAACAACTAATTTTTGCTTCACCAGTAATTTTTTATGAGTACTTTAAATCAAATTTCTGAACACACCCTGTACTCAATCACAACGTTCTATATAAATTTAGATAGCTATGACTTTAAACAATATATTTCGGTTTAAAAATATAATTTTGCACAATTATTTTAAAAGATATCACAATTTAAATAAAAAAATCAAAACTAAAATACCCTTTTTCAGTGTTTTTCTCAATTAAATCAATGAGTAAAGCAACATTTAAACGTTTTTTTTAACTACCGCAGTTATACTGCCTATTCCAATTTTCTAATTATCTAGATTTTGATTTATCTGTTTGTGCTACGATTTTATAGTCTTCAAAATAGAGCACGAGGTGCATCTTGGCACGCGCCGCCGAAATCCCTGATGCTCTCGGACATTATTATCGCTGCCGTTCTATCGTATCGTCATTATTAACCCAGTCCGCCGGAGACAATAAAGCGCATTCCTTCCTGTATCAAAATTAGATACACTAATACACTTTTGACTTGTACACCTTTAAAAAAACAGAAAAAAAATTTAAAAAAATCAAAAAAAATCATTTAAAAAAAAATAGACTATATTTTTTTATTGAAAATAATTAAAAACAATTTAAAACACTTTGTATAATGATTAAATTTATACCACAACATTGTAAGTTAATGATTTTTGTACTTATGCCAATATTTCACAAACGAACGAATATGATTAATATGGCCTAAGATTAGTAAATTTAAGTTTACGCAAACACCTTGTATATTTTTTTAGTAAACTTAAATTTTATTGATAGATTATTAGTTTGTCTTTAAAATAATAAAAAGAAATTTAATTTATATACACGGAATTAAAAGTTATAGGGATTTAAAATTAAAGTATTGATGTGGATTTTGTGTTTTTTTTTGGATTTTTTTATATTTTAATAATTTACGACAACACCATGTACAAAAAATTATGTTTTTATATATTTTATAATTGAGAATTAATCAAGGTATAAAATAGCGTTTAATTTATTAAATTTTCTAAATAAACAAAAATTCTACAGGATGTTAAAGCACTGCAACATTTTTGAATGAAAAATTTTGAATTTGATTTACTCAACTTAAATTGTTCTAGTTTTTAAAGTTTATGTAATAATTAATTGAAATTTTTACATAATCAACTCAATAAAATTCTTGTTTATACAAAATTAAGAATAAAATATTTAAATTAAAAACAAAAATTCTACAGGGTCACAAAGTAGTATAAAAATTTAAGTAACTAAAAAAAAGATTAATTTTTCAATTATAATTTTATCAAAGATTATTTTTAACCTGTAACAAGTTATAAAGTCAATGTAATGTCAACAGTAAACGTTTTTTTGAGAATGTGTGTTTGTAACGCATTTTTCCGCGTCGTGCTTGATTGAAGCTGTGGAGGCGCCGGGCAAAACGTCGACGCAAACGCAAATTACGCAAATTCAATGTAAACATAGGCGCACACTCTGATTGAAGTAAACATCGTAATTATTCGTAAACACGTCCTCAAAAAAATTGTCATTACAAAAATCACTTCCTACTTTCCTATAAATAATTTCATGTTTTAAAAAATCTTCCTTAAAAATGTTTGTTTGAAGTTTTTCGAACGACGTATCGGTGAATAATGAAGTCGTTCCACGTGTTTAAAATTAAACACACAATTCTCGTCTAGGTCTAGCGCTTGGCTCGAAAGAGATCTTTGGAAAACGACCGAAAAAAAACACACAACACCAACAAGCAAGTTGTAGTGTTGTAGTAGGAGTAAGAGGAGCAGTGTTGTAGTAAGTGAGCAATGATGAGTGAGCAATGAGAGAAAATGGTTGAAGGAAATGCCGAGCCGAGGTTTGGTCGGCGGCCAAAAACGCCGCCGCCGCAGGTATGAATAATCCCGCATTGGAAGCAGCGCAGACGATGAAAAACGAGGAAAACTTTGCGCTGGTATGAACTTTTTATCATCTCTTATTACCGTGCGACGAGCGCGTATATTGATCCGCGGTTAATATTTATAGAAACCGAAACAGGTGTTTTACCATTTTTAATCTTTCTTAGACGTTTTTCATGTGAAACAATTTGTTGATGCGGGAAAATTGTTGGATTGTTGTCAAGAACAAAACAATTGAATTGTTTAACAAACAGTAGATTTAATTATGTGCTTTATTTAATTTTGGTTTGTTAATTAAACAAAAATTAAAAAGAAATATTTGCTTTTTGGTTTAGTAGGCGACAATTTTGTTTGTCGTGTGTTTTTGTTTGATTGTGGTTTTGTAAAGTGGAGGAGACTATAAGTAGAATTGTAGTGTGTAGCGTGGAAATCGAGACAGACGGTAAAAATCAAAGATTTATTAAGAACTTGGAACGACTCAACATGTGTATGGAACGCTGTGAAGGTGCAAAATGATTTAGTTCTTTAACAGATGTTTTTACTCGAGATGTCTTTAGATGCACAACAAAAAATAGAGACAATTGATGACTGAAGTATATTTTCAGTTGTGTTCAAAGATGAATAAAAAACCCCAGGGGTAATAATATTCTGTCAATTAAAGTGAAAATAATTAAGGGGGTAATTAGTCCTTTTGTGTAAAAATTTAAAGTTTTAATTAGTCAAGGTCATTGAGATATTTGAATTTATTACTAGGATTTACAACGTAAAAATTGATCCATTTTTTGATTGCGTTAGTTTAAACCTTTGTCAATTTTTTTGTAATAGTACAAAATTATTATGTTTGACGCCATTTTGTTTATAATTTATATGAGTATTTTGTAAAAAAATTTCAAAATATTGTTTGGTAATATGACAGTTTTATGTTAATTTTAGTGTGGTAATTACATGTCGTTTTATTTTATTATAAAATTTTGTTGTTATTTGACACCTTGTAGAATTTTAGTGTATGATGTTAAATTATTATACTAAACGTCATTTTATTGGAAATTTTATCTAGTTTTACCATAAATTTTTTCAAATAATTATTAGTTATATCAGCAATACTAGGACAATTTTAGTGGTATGATTACAAGTCAAAAAATGATATCTTAAAATATTAATGTACTTTAACACCCTGTAAAATGTTAACTATACATAATTAAATATTTACGTAAATTACGTTGTATTAAGTATTTAATTGAGTATTTTGTATGAAAATTTCAATTTATTATTACTTAAAATGATAGTTTTACGTTAATTTTAGTAAAGTGATTACAAGTCAATATATGATATCTAAATAATTTGTTGTACTTTGACACCTTGTAGAATTTTAATTAATAACGTAAAATTATTACTCTAAACGCCAATTTACTAGGAATTTTATCTTCTTATATGTACCAAAATTATATAGTAACATTAATAAAATTAACAAGTCCAGGTCAATTTTACTGAAATGACTACAAGTCAAAAGGTAATAATTTTAATATATTGATGTTCTTTGACACTCGGTAAAATTTTTCTGATACATGGAAAATATATTCTGTAAAGTATATTTTATTAAGAATTTCATTGAGTATTTCATGTAAAAATTTTAAATGTTTATCAGTTAAACTCACTTAACCAGGTCAATTTTACTGGGATGACTACAAGTCCACTGATGATATTTTGATATTTTGACGAATTTTGTAAAGCTATAAAAATTTTCCTATTTAAAATAATTTAAAATTTCAAACGTTATTTAATAAATATTAGTGCAAAGTCCCTAATCTAAACTTTTCAAAACTGTCATATACAGGGTAAAACAAAAAAACTTAAAAAAATTCAATTTTTTTGCTAATTTTCAAAAATGTCCATTTTCTAACACCAACTTTAAACGCTTGTAGAATTTTTGCTAATAACTCAAACTAATTGATTTAAACGCCACATGATCAAAAATTTAATTATAAATATATCCCTAAAATATCTTAGCTGTGGAATTTAAAATGATCAAGATATCTTCAATAATGTGAACTAAATCATTTTTGCCTCAAACAAAAAAGCCAAAAAATGTCTTAAAATTCACAAAAAACCTAAACAGAATCATCATAAACACATCGTGTTAGTAACATTTTGGAGTATTTCAAAGCAATTCAAAGGCGCAAAGCATGAGTTACGCTAATATTACACGCAGAGTGCATGTAATGTAGTCGCGAGTCGCGACTCCTACAAAAACAAACACTTAGTACCGGCACACCGCCACACTTACTCAAGTTCTCTATGCGGATAGTATTTGTAGAGAATTCTTTGGATAAATAAATTAGCTCGAAACGTTAATGTAACGCGCTGGCGAAACGCGCGCGGTGATTTATTGACGCCGACGCCAAATAGCGCTACCAAGTGACTAGCTCCAACACTAACCAAATTATGCTCACTGACACACACGCATTAAACACATTCGAAAACATTCCGAAACATCACAGAAGAAGATTATTGTGTCTCGGAACATTTTTTTCTTCTTCAGTTTTTTGATTTTTTTTACAAAAATATCGTTTTGTTGGGAATGATGCTTCTTTCTGTATTGATATTTTGTGGATATTTATACCTTGGGTTATTTTGAGAAAATCGAGAAATTATTATAGACAGGCAGGCACTTCTTGATCAGGTATTATTTCGGTGTGTGTTGTTTCTGGCAAGCGAGCGAGAAAAAATGCGCCAAGCTCGCGACAAAGGCGCAATCTTTAGATGTTCACATATGTGAACGTTTGTGATGTATTGGCTGGCGTTGTATAGTCATAGGTGAAGGCATTCGCGCGCTTCGAACGCATTAGATGATTATAGAAGTTGGAGAAGAAATGCGCGTTGTTTTGTGTCGCTGCGCGGCTTCGAGATATAAATAAATGCACAATTCCTATTGCCACCGCTGTCGCGCAGATGCATGTTTGTCACAAGCACAGCGGGGTTATTAACGGCCGGCGTTTAATTTCGAAACAGGCGGATCTGATCAGATTGTATCGAAATTTTGTTTAGTTTTTAGATATTTTTAGAACCCACAAATGTTACTTTAATGCTATTGACTTCGAATTTTTGAGATTACCGCAACACCCTGTATGATAACAGATTGAAATTTTCGCAGAAGATATAAAATTTAATTGTTTATAAAATGACGTTTAGTTGAATTAATTTGCATTATTTATACAAATTCTACAAGGTGTTAAAGTTTATTAAAATTTTGGAACATCATATTTGGACTTGTCGTTATTCCACTAAATTTGTTCTAGATTTATGATTTTTACTGATGCACTTTTGGTTTTTTATACAAAATACTACATAAAATTTTAAATAAAACAGCGTTTACAAAAATTATTTTCCATTATTAGTAAAAATTCTACAGGGTGTCAAAGATCATCAAAATATTCAAAAATCCTATTTAGAAATGTCGTCATCCCACTTGATTTGTTCTAGATTTATGAATTTAACTGATGCACTTGTGATTCTTATACACAAAATACTACATAACATTTTAAATAAAACTTCGTTTACAAAAATTATTTTCCATTATTTGGAAAAATTCTACAGGGTGTCAAAGAGCATTAAAATATTCAAAAATCCTATTTAGAAATGTCGTCATCCCACTAAATTTGTTCTAGATTTATGATTTTTACTGATGCAGTATTGAAAATATGGAACAATATTCTCAATAAAATTTCCAATAAAGTGGCGTTTACAGAAATAATTTTTTAATGTTAGTATAATTTCTACAGGGTGATGAATTGCTAACATATATTTTTGCAATAAATTTTAAATATGATTTACTTTACTAATTTTTAATTATTTTAATCAGTTTTTTGGCAATCATTATCAAATTTTTATTAAAGATACTACGTAAATGTATCTATATAATGGTATATAGGTTAATAATTTTCAATTATAAATAACAATTGTACAAGCTTTCAAAGTACTTAACTTCTTCCAAACTTGTAAATTTGTAAATGTTTGCTTGGTAATGTTTTCCAAAGACTTTAAAACCTTGTCTAAATTTTTGTTCGTACCGAAAATCATTAATCCAATTAGTTTTTCTCATCTTACTGGCATTCCGCATCCGGACGAGTCAAAGCAAAGGGTTTCCCTTCGACAAAAACCCAAGCAAACATGTCAATTGTCCTCTCGCACACTTTGGAGCTTACTCTTGCTCATTTCCATCCCACATCCACACAAATTCGTCTTTCTATCTCATCCACCAAGAACAACCCTTAGAATGTCCAGCACTGCCCCCATCCTCGTCGCTCCACAGCCAGCAAGAGGTGCGGAACGGACGAAACAACGAGCATAAGTCTATTAGGTTAATTATGTTTCGGATGAAAAGCGCTTTAACGTTTCGGCCACCACCACCACTACAACCACCGCCGCTGCCGCCGCCGGCTTTCCCTGCCCGCTACTTTTACTATAACAACAAACTACTACCACCATTAAAATTCCGGCCACTATTGCGTTACAATTGCGCGCCGCCGCCGACACACACTCACCGCCGGCGTCCAGCTTCCGTAACTAATGCTCGGAAAATACCAATACTGGCGAGGACGCCGAACGACAGGTTACAACTACTATTAGTGCCGATTACCACCCCCTCGCCCGCCTAACCGCCCCTTTCATTTGTTTGACTGCCGCCGTCGTCGTTTCGCCAATGGGCCGCGTCCGCTTTGACCATCCGTACTCACACAACCAAAAGCCTGTCCTCGACTTGTTTTTCCAAAAGCTTTGATGAGTTTTTCATGTGAGAAATCCTGATAATTAGGAATATTTGATGTCAAAATGTAGTTCTTGCAATTAACACCAGTTTATCACAACACCCTGTTAATGATATTCATAAGTTTATACAGTTTTAGAAAGCTAATGAACACAGCTTTAACATGGTATTTAAAAAAAATTATTTAATAATTTTTAAAAGTTGTTTTTAAGGGTTTGAAAATGACCTATCAAAAATTTAAAAAAAATAATTTTGATTTTTGTTACTATTTCTCAATTTATTCTAAAACTATTAGTCCAAATTCTTTGAAATTTTTACACAAACTACTTAAATAACTTAGCTTTTAAATACTTTTACGCAATTTTAATTTAAACAATACGCAACGAAGTTACAACCCTTCAAAAAAATGATAAATTTTTACATTAAAATTTTCGAAAAAAAAAATTTATATTTTTGTAATTTCCTAAAACACCCTGTACTTAAATTACTTATACTAATTTTTTTCAAATACCCAATAAAATTATCAACAATATCCGGTTTAGTTTAACAAATTAACTTTAAAAATACAATTTCCACAAGCAATCAAAGTTCACAACTCTTATTTTCTTCAATTTTGATCAAAATTTAATTTTGCAAAAATCTCGATAACTACAACATCTAGTATGTTTCACGCTATGCTTATACTTTGGTATGGTCAAAACTTTTATATATTTGATGTTTGACCACACAAAACGTTCGACGTTGGGCGGCGTGTGTGTCGTCGTGACGATTTTTGCCATAAAACGAACTCGACTGGAAAATTAAGTTCGGACTAAATGTTCCACGCACATTAGTTTTTCGTATTATATGCCTCTACCGCTACTGCTGGCGGCGGCGGTGACCGACCGCCACCCACCCAAAACATTCGCATCGTTTACAACTGACTGGCCGGACGAGTTTTTCCACATTTTTTCGGCTCGAATTGCGAAATGGAAATGCGGTGAATGGCAGAGGAAATTCGTCGTTTTTTTCGCGCTGTACATGCGGCTTTAAAACGCCATTTAACATACTCGACCACATTTACATTACACTTATCCAGGTATTTAAAAACGGGCACAAATTTAGGGATTTTTAATGATTTCCATGATTTTTATGACTTTCAAAGAGTTGGTAATGGTTTTTCAATTTTTACTCAAAAGTAAAGATCAATTTCAAAGCTTAGGAAAATGGGGTAAATATTATTAGATTTTTTAATGATTAGTATGGTTTTGTAGGTAATTTAATTGACTATCAATATGTTTTTTGCTTGTTTAAATATAATACAGGGTGTTTGAGTTATTTAAGAAAATATAAACAAAAACAAAATTTTTTGATTTAAAAATGTTTTTGTTTACATTTTATCAATTTCTGACAACACCCTGTATTATATTCTAATGAACTATAGCGCAAATTAAAGCTAATTAAATTCTCTATCAAGTAAAATTTAGAACAAAACAATCAAGATATAATAAATAAACTCCCACAAGCTTCAAACCAAGTAAACGAAAATTATCAAAAAAAAATTTGAAAATTTTTGTTTACATTTTATTAAATAATTTCAAAACTTTACATCCGATTTTAATTATCAAAATATCAAATTCTAGCCAATAAAATTCTCTTTAATATAAATTTTTAGCCAAAAAAATCCAATAATATTTAACTAGGTTTTCCTTGCTTCGAACATGGCAATACATTAAAATAATAAACACAAAACATCATTATCATCCTCATCATTCTCTAGTTATTCCTACCTGCGCTTGCGTTTCGGTAGGCAAAGAGCAATAAAGACAATATAAACACGATCTATTATCGTATCGCCTTGTATCGCCCACATAGCGTATCGTATTGCGTCGAATTCGCCGTGTGTATCGATGAAAGCGCGCAACCCTCTTATTATTTTCCTCGAGCGAGCTCGTGGCAATTCCTTCGCGTCGCCCCGATAACCCGACGGTATCCATAATATTATGTTTGGCTGCGAGCGATATAATTACGTCTCTATTAAAGGTTAATTTATTTCCGATAAACGCCGGCGTTTAATAAAAGCCCCTGCGGACAACAACGAACTGTGCGATGAACCCAAACATTCCGGAATTAATCAAGCAGAATTGAGTCGGTTGATTGAAAAGTAATGAGGTATTGAAGTAATTGTTTACTCAGTATTTATCATGGTTAGTTATAATTTGATTTAGGTTTAGCTTTAATGAGGTTTTTATTAGTTTTTGTGTTGGTGAAAATCAAGCAATTTTTGAAATTTTATTTTAAAAAATTATTTCTGAAACACTCTGTATAGTTTATATTAAGTGTTATATATTTTTAGATAGGTATTTAGTTATAGTTTAAAGATTAAATAAAATAAACTAAAGAAAATGATTTTAAAGTGCTATATTTAGTCTTAAAGTTGTAATTCAGTATCAAAAAAATTTTTAGGATTTGATTCTATTGACTTTTTTTTGTTTTTTATAAAAACTAATAATAGGAATTGCTTTAATATTTTATTTAACATAGCTGGATAGTTGAGCTTTAAAATGAGATATAGCATGATAATTTTGGATTAAAACAACAGTCACTATGAATTTTTAAACATCTGCTATCAATTTTAATTTTTTTTTTCAATTTCAAACCCATAGTTTACAAGTGTCCAAATGACATTAAAAATTGTCTGATTTTATTATTTTAAAAAGCCAGTAATAGAGAATTTAATTATCTATTATAATATGTTTAGTTTATAATTTTTCTGTACAGGGTGTAGTCGTAAATGTTAAAAATATTAAAAAAATCAAAATTGTCTGCTTTAAAATAGCGTGTTTTTGAGTAAAATCCTAACCTAGAATTAACAACCCATGTCTAGTTTGTTTAGGGGCAAGTTTATAGCGACTTAATTCGTCCGTTGACGTCTTAATGATGTGGCACCGTATAAAGTGTCCGCTTTAACGAGCCTTTGCGCAATTTTCCCTGCCCAAAGCGGTTGAGTATTATTCGTCATAATTTCCATCGGTTCTTCACACCTTAGCACAGCGTACACCCAAAGATTTAAGTCTAGATCTTAAATCCAATAACCAAAGCACTAACTTAAGTCAAATCCAAAAATAATCCACTCACCAGGCAAGCAACCACCAGTAATTTTATTTTTCCCATCTCATCATCATCATTTGTACGACCGCCAAAAAAAAACACCGGATTCACGGATATATAACGCCGCTAATAGTATTGAGACGTTCCTCCCTCTTCCCTTTAACTCCCTCTTTACTTAACTCGAGCGTTATTTCCAGATGCTATTGCGTTTGCGCGCTGCGCACAATTCTCTTCAACAGTTCTCTATCTGGTCGTTTTGATCTCGCGTCTTTATTATGCGATGCGATTGCTATACCGGAATACGAGTATCTGGATATAACATACCGCGAGGTAGTCAAGTAGTCACGGCCTAGAGTGCGCAAGCATTCTATATAAATTTCCAGTTTGTACACCAAGTCTGTTGTACCAAGCAAGTCTCGATGATGGCATCGATGGCCAGACTCAGCCAGGCTAAGGTGGGTATAAATAGCCGATGCGCGACGACGACGCTAATCGACTCATCAAATAGCGAAATTATCCACAGTCGAAACGCGTCTTGCATAAACTCCATCAAATTGATTTAAAACTAAAGAATTCACATCATTTCACAACTTTATGATTCTCATTCCAAACATTTTTTAACTTTACTTGCGATTATCCTGTATACAATAAATTACAATCACAAACAATTATATATCGTTTTATAGAGAATTTTATTATCTTTAATGTCGTTAAACCCCAATTAAAATCTAATACAGGGTGTAGCCATAAACTAATAAAAACTTTAAAAAATAAAAAAATACACATTTCAAACACTTTTAAGTTTACTTGCAAGTATCCTGTATATAACAAATTACTATCACAAACAATTATATATCATTTTATAGAGAATTTTATTATCTTTAAAATAATCGAACCCCAATTAAAATCTAATACAGGGTGTAGCCATAAACAAATAAAAACTAAACAAAATCCCAAAAAAATACACATTTCAAAAACAAGTTTTAAGTTTATTTGCGATTATCCTGTATACAACAACTTACTTTCTCAAACAATTATATATCATTTTATAGAGAATTTTATTATCTTTAAAACGGTCAAACCGCAATTAAAATCTAATACAGGGTGTAGCCATAAACCAATAAAAACTAATAAAATCAAAAAGTACTCATTCCAAACACTTTTATGTTTACTTGCGATTATCCTGTATATAATAAATAACTATCATAAACAATTATATATCATTTTATAGAGAATTTTATTAGCTTTAAAGTAATGTAATTTCCAATAAAATATTATACAGGGTACAGCAAGAAACTATTAAAAACTAAACAAAATCAATAATTTTTTTAAAAAAAATTATCTATTTTTGTTATATAAACTCCTCTCAAACAAAAACAATGCTTACAATTTATTTATAAATTTTGTACATAACAGTTGAATAAATTACCTATCTAATGAGATATAGCATTATTAATTTGGATAATTTGGTACAATTCTGGAGGAGTTTAAAGTAGTGACAAAATTTTAAAATTGATAATTGATGCAGATCTGGTCCCGGTCTGTTGATGTCTGGTGATGTTGATATCAACGTCATCAGTATAAATGTTTGTGTTCGTTCTTTGGCTCAAAGCTGGCATTTCGACAAGACAGTGTTATTGCTTCCCATGACTGTATTCAGTGTTCAGTGTTCAAATTCACATTCAGTCCTGTTCAGCTCCGGGTTCCTGTTTCCATTCCCGCCTGCTGCTCTTGCTGATGATGATGATGATAATAATGAGTCAATATTGACTTTGTATTATCTATAATTATCGTTATTAATTCATTCTCGAAGCCCGCAGGTTTCTTGCGTCGTCGAAAGTTGCTGCCGAAGGGGGATTTTGATTAAGCACATTTACATCCATCTGAATCCTCAAACCAGACCTAATGCACATGAGCGTTGTTTATCATCCGGAATCATTAAAATAAAGTTTTTACCTCAGACTCCTCCATCCAGGGAAAACAAATAGAACTTTTCTTGGTGATTTCAAAGATTTTCATTCCTGATAGTTTTATTTACTTAGAAAATAAAATTTACGACTGGAATATTTTAAGGGTATTTCTAACCCTCCTCTCCCAAAGGGGGGTTGTTCGTTTGCCAATTGTACGAATGCGAATATGTACCAATTCCTATCTATAATTTGATTCCGAATTTATGTCTCATACTAATTATTTTAATTGCTTTTAATTAAATTTCCACCCCTTTTCGGTGGTGCTGCCTCTTTCGCGTCTCTTCTTCTGCTAATACTTCGATCTGCGTACAGTGTACTGTGGAAATTGCTTGCCAAATAAACGACTGTACTCGTTTTTGGAAGAAGAGGCGCAAGGAATGAACAAATAGGTGGCGTGTCGCGATTTTGGGGGCTTAAAACGCCTGCCAGGAAAGGGTTTCAATGCGCAGTTGAAGCACAGCCTACTTAATGAGACTAGACTTGCCGAATTGCTATGCTACAATGACACTCAGACAATGTATTGGAATTTTAGTATTTTAGTTTCGAAATTTTGAATTTCCCAACAATGATTTTTTTTACAATTTCAACATTTCCCACTTTCTTTTACATACAAATAATATTTGCAAAGCACCAAATTGAAGCTATTTAAATTATCTATTAATTAGTCTTTATCACAAAAAAATTTAATAAAAATTATAAAATCTACAGGGTCTTAAAATAGAAATTTTGTTTACAACAATAACAAAGTAGGTACTTTAAAGCCCAAAATCTATATTTCTATAATAAAATTATTAATGTAAACATATACCATTAAAAAGCTATGTTAATAAGCTATCCAAAAATGTGAAACAATACTAAAAAATAATACAGGCTATTTATGCAAATGTAGAAAATGTAAACTAAAAACAGTTTTTCGTGATTTTTAAAATTTTCTCTAACGAAAAACTCTACTTAATTTTGAAAATTTCGTGAATTGCTCTAAGTTAAATTGTAGATAATTAAATAACAAATCCAAGGTATGAACATTAGAATTCGAATTGGAATGGGAAAACTGTTGAACTGTTAAATACTCGCCGCGCACGCAATTGATTTACAACAGTAAAAGCAAGCAGCCAGCCCGCTTGAAACATTGTTTATCTCGCATTGCCACATTCAATCGGAGCGAAATGGAAGAGAATTCGAGTGCGAGCGAAGTGTGAATTTATAGCTGTGACCAGAGAATCGCACCGATGACCAATACGCGTCCGGCGTGTTACAAATTGCGATTCGTACATTCCGATGAGTGTCATTAATCTATTCCTATTATTGTTTCAGTTAACTTTAGGAAAATTCATCTCAACTCTACGAAAAATAACATTCTATGTTTTATTAAATTTAAAAAAAAACAACATTGGAAGGTTACATTTCTTGAGTAAAGTGACTTAAGTCAAGTCAAGATTTCGATAGATATAATTTAAAGTCTGTCTGCGTTTATAATAAGAACATTTCATGCGACATAGTCGAATAGTCGAATGCATGAACGCCAACACACCTGTCGAACTCTGCATCATCCACGAATAAATAGCTGCAGTCAAATAAAACAACAACAACTAACACTTGAAAGCTATTATTATTTTTTAAAGAAAAAAATTTGTTTTTTGTTAGTTTGAGAAATTAGATACTTGTTCTACGCCCTGTAGATTTTTTGGGGGTTATAAAAATTAATTAAGAAAAACATCATTTTATTGCTTGGTTATTCTATTATTACATAGGTTAATTTCAATAAAATACAATTAATAGTTTTTGATTAAAAAAATAATAAGTAAAAGAAATCAAGTTTTATATATTTTTGGCAAAAATAATTTTTGACTTCAATGACATGCAAATGTAACTTAAATATTTTATTGTTTAAAACATTTCAGATTATATTATAGTAAATTTTATTGGCTTTCCAAAAATATATGACATTGTAAATTTATTATACAGGGTGTTTGATTAATCTTCATATAACTGAACTTAAAATATTTTTCATAAAAAATAAAAAAAATTTTTTTTCAATTTCAAGGATTTAAGTTAATTTTTAGAAATTTATTGTTTAATAGAGTCAAAATACACTAAAAAAATATTTGCAATATGGAAAGTAGCAGTATTAGTTAAGGTAATAAAAAATTTTAAGTTTTGTTGGTATGGAAAATTAGTCACTTCTTCAACGCCCTGTATCTTTCTTTGTGATAAACAAAAATACTTAAATTAAATATATTTTAAAAGGTTGTTTAATAATCTATAACATATATTAATTTCATTTATTTTTGAGGCTTACTTTTTAATTAAAAAAGTAATAAGTGCAAAAAGTCAAATTTTTTTCATTGATAGCAAAAATTTTGTTGGACTTTAAGTGCAAATTAATTAAAGTTAAAAATTTTATTTATAAAAGCATCTTTTATCATTTCATAGTAAATTTTATTACCTTTCTAGAAATGTATAACACTATAAGTAAATCATACGAAGTGTTTGATTAAAATTCAAAAAAGTAAACTAAAATTTTTTTTTAAGCATTTTACAATTTTTAATTAGGTTTTAAAGGTAAAAATAAAATATAAATAACTAATATTTCTAAATTTTTTTAAAAACTGAAAAAACTATAGTTTATAAACTTAAAAAAAAAATTAATAACAACAATTTTTAATACAGGGTGTTTAAGAAATTAATTATTTAAGTGTTTGGGTAGTATAATTTCAGTGTTTCGACAGTGTTAACATACAATGTTTGACTATTTTCTTGTTTGAATAGTTAATAAATTGATTTTCCGACTTATGCAGGAGTAAATATCGTGCAGCGTATCAATTTATTCGACGACCACATACGTTTTATAAATGTCGTGCGCGGTTGATATAAAATTGATAAACAAAACAGAATAAAAAAAACTAAACTAGGTGGCTGGTTCACGTAAGTAGACAAACAGTTTTTCACCATATTCAACATATCATTCACCCTTTAATTCCCCATACACAATAACCAACCCTAGAAAGTACAAAAACACTATCTATCTATTATCCATTTATCGCCTCGTGATCGGTTTTTATTCCGTGCTGAATTATTAACCCGCGCAACGACAACCAACGACAACACACGGAGAATAATTATCGATAATAAATATTCAAACCATTACGACTTTATCCGTGTATATAAAAAACGTGTTAATGCGCCGCAATTGGAATGCCTCGAATTACGTGTCGTTTTCCGAACGACAGTTGTTGGCGGTGGCGAGTCACTTAGGCATGAACAAGGTGAAACAAAGAAAGACTCGCGCCCGATCGAGTTTTTTCGTTAATTCCGTATTTATTAGATTAAAACTGCTGATTAGCCAGCTAGCCACCACCATCGGTAGGGGTGATTGTTGGTTATCTAACGGTCGGATCTCGTTTCGTTTGGTTCGCTTTCAACTCTTAAAGCCACTGAAGGTTTTTTCACGTTATTGTTTTCTGTTGTAGTTATCGAACATGTCGTGTGCATTGAAGCAATAAATGTTTATTACATAAATAATAATAATAAATATTATTCGGTGCCATCAAACATTGCATTTCTTAAAAATAAATTACGTAAATGTAAAATTTTAAATTACATTTTTTATTATATTGAAATTTACTCTAACACCCGGTATATTTAAGTAAATTTGTTATACATTTTTGGAAAGCTAATAAAATTTACTATCTAGTGGTATATAATATTTAAAATAATATAAATAATTAGTTAAGTTTTTTGGGTTTAAATCCAAACAAAATTTTGATAAAAATATTTAGAGTTTCATTTTGTTTACTTTTTATTTTTTTAAAAATTAACTTAAACAGATAATTAAATAAAATTAAAGTATGTAATAACAACTTAAATAAGCTATAATTTAAGCTATAATACAATAATTTTGTATAAACTTGAACAAATCTATATAGCTTTGAAGTAGTGGTACTCTCTCTATTATACTGATACCACGTCAACAAAACATGTTTTACTTAATATTTTTATAAATTTCTCTAACACCATGTATAATTTATTGATATTGTTATACATTTTTGAAAAGCTAATAAAATTTACTATCTAGTAATATATAACATTTTAAATAATATAAATAAATAATTAGCTTTTTTTGGGTTTAAATCCAAACAAAATTTTGAGATAAATATTTTCAGTTTCATTTTGCTTACTTTTTATTTTTTTTTAAATTTACTAAATCAGATAATTAAATTAAATTAACGTATGTAATAACTACTTAAATAAGCTATAATTTAAGCCATAACACAATAATTTTGTATATACTTAAACAAATCTACGTAGCTTTGAAGTAGTGGTACTCTCACTATTATACTGATACCACGCCAACAAAACATGTCTTACTTATTATTTTTATAAATTACTCAAACACTTTGTATAATTTATTAATATTGTTATACATTTTTGGTAAGCTAATAAAATTTATTGTCCATTACTAAAAAGCATTTTAATAAATTAAATAAGTAAGTTTAATTTTTTTGAGCTCAAAGCCCTGACTTAGTTTTCAATAAAAAAAATTAGTTTCATTTTTTTTACTTTTTATTTTTTTAAAAACAAACTAACCGTAATATTTTTATATAACTTTTATATGTTATAACCAATTAAATTTGCTATAAATTGCAGTATAAAACAATAATTTATCTTAAACACAAATAAATCTATGGAGCATCAAAGTTGTACCACTATTTTCCCAATCAAAAAAATTACGTTTTTGATTTTAATTTATTTCTCAAACACTTTGTTTTATATTTTTAAGTTATTATATATTTTCTTAAAGCTAAATAACCAATATTTAAAATAAAATTATTAAACCTTAATTATTTTATTTATTTGTAATATTTCCAAGCCATCAAAGTTAGAAAGAAAAAATGTTCCTAAACTTTTATTGCTTGTAACTTAATAGTTAATCAAAACTTTAAATAAAACCTAAAAGTTTTATGTTACAATAAAGTGTATCTGTTGTATTTAGTGCACACATTGTGTATTCATCATAGCCCTTACACACGATATCAAAAAAGGTTTCGTTTTACCCATTTTACCATAATCAACGTTGCGGAACGCTCTCTTCGTCCACACACACTCAACACTCATATCCGGTATGGTTGAATAACTGTGCAGACTCATGGACATGGTCAATATCCTACAATGCAAAGACTAAACTTAACATTAAACACTAAAAAGTCTAAAGTCAATCTTTACACTTGCGATTTCGGCAGAAAACAAAAAAAAACAAAACCAAGAACGTAGGTCTTTGATCAAAACATTTTTAACTTTATGTGCTTGTGTGAGTAATGTATATTAATTCCATGCGTTAATTACTAGATACCAGACCAATTGATTCGATGTACTTACATGTCAGTTGGTGTGGACGCCGGTGTGGTGGAGTTTAAAATGCGGCAATTAATGTGTAATTTATTAATTTATGCGCAACGAGTCGAGTGCGTCGGCGCTGCCACCACGCTGAGTGTGAGTGAGTGAGAGTGCGAATGAGTTATTTTTAAATTATTACCGATAACGGATATAGATAAGAGCGAAAAAATGGCAGTCGGGCATGGCGATGTACCACAAGCGAACAAGACAACCACCAAGTCACATGAAGAGTTTTGTGCTGTTGGAGGCGCTCGACCGGAGCGCGGAGTCATCAACGGTCAGTAACAATGAGTTTTAATTAATCCAACCATCAGACACTCACAATAACTACTTTATTCTACGCATTATTTGTTCTTTTAGTTTTTATTTTCAGTTTTAAAAAAAAATTGATTTGGATTTTAAAAATATGAAAATTTAAAAAATTAATAACAAAAAAACTAATGATAAATAATGTGATTTTTTTTAGTTTTATTATTGCCTATAGTAGGTAGTTTATTTTAAAAATAGATTTAAAGTTTTAACCCTTACATTTAACCCATAAAACCGGTTGCAAGGGTTGAAAGTTCGAAATTCGTCACATGGAAAAATTTACAGCCTTTGATAATTACATTTAAGGGTGAGAATTCACCCAGCAGTAAACACATATATTGAGACAATACATTAAACAATGTAAATACTTGGTTCACAATTAATTGCGTTGTCACTAATTATATTAAAAATCGTAAATTACGACGAAAATTCCATTCTATAAAAATTAATTTTTTGCTTTTTTATTTTTAAAACACCTTGTATATAATGCAATCATATTAACACTTACATCATTTTAAAGCTAATTAAATTATCTATAAATGAATACATAACTTAACAATTTTACTTTATTTATTCTAATAGTAATTAACCTCTGAAGTCAATTTTTTTTTTTTTTAAATTTTGACAATTTTTTTTCTTTTAGTCTTAAAACACTCTGTATAAAATAAAACTTAAACTATTCTTACATCTTCTTAAAGGCATTTAAATTCTGTATAATTTGGTTCTGCATTCGGTTAAAATCTTTTAATTATTCTATGAGTAATTAGCGATAAAGTAAGTGTGAAATTTTGAAAAAAAATTTGTTACTAAAGATTTTTGTTTGTAAGTGAAAGGGAAACTTAAGTTTCGTTGTAGTTTAAAGTCTTATAACAGTAGCTGTGTCTGGAGGTTATAAGTTGGAGGTTGTGAGGTTGGAAACTCTTGGCTATCACGGTGGTGGAGGCAGTATCCACTTTCGGTTCGGGCAAATATCGGCATAACGAGCGCAAAACGGTTTGGTCGGTCGCGCTGTATGACGACTCGAAAGCTCGCCGACTGAATGCCACCCCCCTTATATTACCCGCCGCCGCCACCAGCTCTACCATACGCTCGTTTTCAACTATTATTGTAATAGTTTAAACACTCATTCAACTCTTGCTTTCAGTATACTCCGCGTACCAAATCTCATTCTGGATGAAAGTGTAAACTTTTCAACTTAAAAAGTTGATTTACCTCTAACACCCTGTATAATTTTATATGTTTTTATACATTTTTAAAGAGCTTATTAATTATTCTTTTTAATGGTGTATATGAAATATTATTTAAAATTTTATTAGTTGGATATTCTTTGAGTTTTTGAAAATAAAAAAATATTTTTGTTTTGTTTAGCAATCTTTGATAGTTAATAACTACGGGATCAAATTATTTAAACTATTTTTGTTTAACATTATTTTGAAGCTTAGTTTTCTGGCTTTTTAATGATGTATAACAATATTATTTAATTAAATAGGGTGTTGGATAAATTTGAAAAAAACTAACAAGAATCATTTTTCAAGCTTTAAAATTTAAGTTAAAAACTAATTTTACAATTTTTAATTGATGATAACTTTTATAAAAATATTTATTTCTAAATACCCAAATATTTTGTTTTAAAGGTTATTTTTCTGGCTTTCTAAAAATATATAACAATCAAAAAGAATATTACAGGATATGGGTTGAAATAGTAAAAAATTAAAGAGAATCATTTTTTAGGCTCTAAAATGTATGTCCAAAACAAGTTTTACAATCTTTAATTGTTAATAACTTTAATAAATTACATTAAATATTAATATTCAATACTATCATTTTAAAGCTAAGTTTATTGGCTTTACATACATATATAACAAAATTACGTAATATTATAGAATGTATCATTAAACTTTAAAAAAGTAAAAAATAAAATTTTGCTCTATTTAAAAAAAAAATTAAAAAATCAATAAAATGCGTTAAATATTAAAAAAAATAAAATTCAAAAGTAATAATTATAATTTTAACGTCCCTTTGTACCGTTCGGTTTCGTTAAATTTTTTATAGATATCCGTTAGTTGGCGTTATCGTCGGAATGCATCGATAATTGCCATTGCCACTGCTTCGACTTGACTTAAGTCGCTTTGTCCAAAGACGCAAACGGAAAATGATAAAGTATAGGGCACAGTTAACTAAGTACGCATTAGGGCTTTCCTGGTGCGCGATGCGCGACTACCGGAAGCGCCAATAGGTCATCAATACTTAACAAACAGGTGCTCGTCTCCCAGGGTGCTTAAGTTAACTTAACTCAACTCGACTTGACTTAAGTAGAATAGGAATAAAGTCAAGCCGTACAATACAATACGAAACAAAAGCTTCCAAGTAAATACAAAAAAAAATAAAGATAAGTAACGGCTATTTTTTTCCTTTAAACATTAATTTATTTTAGGTTATAACTTTGGATTTTGAGGTTAGAAATTTAATTTTTAATTAAAAATAAATTTCCAAGTTAAAAATCTTTATTTGCGCATTCTCTATGGTTCTCTGGTCAATTTTTGCGGTTGGTAGCGGCGGTAAGAATTTAATTAATTCACGTGTTCGGCCGGCCGGACAGGAATTTGCTTTGCAGGACTCGCAGGGCGGCGGGATTCGTCCAAGTCCTGAGATCTCTTTGCAACAATTCGTCCAGTGGTGGAAACTCAGAGCGCACACACGACTCGACATTACCATTTATATTCTATATTTCAATTTCTTTCGTCGCGTTGTGCACACACGGCGCGCGCAGGGTGGACTTTACCCCAATCCAACATCCTCTGAAATGCGTCCTTATTTCCAGGACTGGTAATGAAATTCACCTACGCGCGTTGCACGGCGCGAATTTCACAAATTCGTTTTGGTCAGTTATGCAAATTGTGTTTTTGGTCATTTTGGTCATACCAACCCCCAACACCACCCACCCCTTCAACCGCAATGTGTACGCAAATTTCAAGAATTTTACACATCACTATTAAACAATTACAAATAAATCTTTAAAACAATTTTAAAAAAAATTTAAAAAAAAATTTCAACCCTTAAAATAAGGGTTAATATCTATTCAAAGGTTAAAATAAGGTCTCCGATTTAAATTTACGTTAATTTAACGATTTTATTAAAAAATAAAAAATCACTAATTTTTTGTTGCGCATGCGCGACTTAATTCACAACCAATCACAACACACCAAGTGGGCGGAGCAATAAATCACAAAACCTTAAATAACTCTGTTGTTTTTAATAATTTTTAAATTTTTTTTTCACTAAAATAAACTTTAATCCTTTCTACAAAACATATAACTAACATATAACTCATAGTCGTATCTTTTATTTTCATCCCCCATAATGAAAATAAAAAATGCAAAAGTACGCAAACACAAAATTAATTCGACTTGTGTTTTCATTAAAAGAAGCTGCGTTTCTTTGCATTGTAATTGCATACATTGGACATCTCGCCACACTCACACCCTTCAAAACACTACCCTTAAACTCGTCGAGTATGTTGCGTTATGTAATTTGCGTTATAATTTTCGTGCTTTTGTAATTTTCATCATATCTTCGTTTTGGCGCACTCGGAGACATACAATATTCCATTACCTTAAGGGTGGCTTCCACCCCTAACAACGTAAAATTTGCGAATTCCACGTGTGTCTGAATTATTCCGCATGCACGTTAGTTGCATTAGCATTAGTATTAGCATTTCTTCCGGCTTTCGGACATTGTGTGCGCACGAGAAAAAGAAGCGCACAACCCCGAAAAAGGGAGCGCTGGGGAGTGGAAATGTTTGTTGTAATAATTAAATAATTCTTCATGTTAAAACCGACGTGGACCACGACCAACAGAAAGATGAGCAGCGGACGAGACACAATAAAAAGAAATAGAAATGCAAACAACCCTTAACTAAAATTACAACCCTTGTCCTTTTACTTGAAAAAAAAAAAAATACAAAAATTACAATAAAAAATTTAATTATTTAAAAGTAAATTATTAAAAATAATCCTAAATATTTTTTCAACCCTTAAAATTTTAAACATCAAATTTCATCCCTTTAAAAAAAATTATCGATAATTTAAAAAATACGTGATTAATAAATAAATAAATTAAAAACCAGTTTTTACACCCTTAAATTGTTCCAGATACATTTTTGCATATCAACCCTTATTGAATTGAATTGAATGAAATTAAAAATTTGCAATTAAAAAAATTCAAAGCGTTTTATTATTTATGCGAATATAGAGTATAGACTGTCATTTGCATAAATTAATTTTTTTTCTTCTGTCGTTAGAGGGGTGAAAAGTGATGCCAAGCAATTTATGCATAAAATTAATCAAAGCAAAAAGGTGTGTAAGAATTAAAAAAACTGGAACTGAACGTGATTCAACCCCGCACATATTTACCACCCAATATATAGTTTTGTTAAATCAATGCATACATTGCACCCTTCTGTTTCATTTTTTTTGTAATTGTAAATGTGCGATGGGCAAAAACTTGTCAAACAAGTTTTTATTCCCATGCTTGGTACACAAATTTGCATTAATTATTAATTATAGATGACTTTGAAACCTTAAAAAAATTTAGATGCAGTTAAGGGTTGATTTTATATTTAGCAAGATGAAAAGATTTAAACAGAAAAATTAAGGACACAACTTTGAAGTTAAATTAAAAAGAAATGGTTAGGAATATTTTAATTTTGTTTTCACTAATTGATTAAACATTTATTTAAGAGTAATTATGGTTAATTTTGTGATATTATACTGAGTGATGTAAAAGTTACAAGGGGTTTAGTCAAATTTTTCAAAACCTGAAAATTCTATTTTTTTATAAAGTAAACTTTGATAAGTCATAGCTTTTAAACTAATTACTTTATTTTAATAAACTTTTTAAATATTGATAGAGCAGTTAATTAAGTATTATATATGTTAATTTTAAGTAGTTCCACAGGGTGATACTAAAATTATTAATATTTAAGTAAAATTTTTTATTAAAAAAATTATTAATTTTTAAAAAATCATAACTTAAAAACTATTAAATATTTTTTAATTTTTATTACAAAAATTAATAAAGTAACTAATAATTTATACCTAAAAAAAATTGTATGTAATTACTAATGTGTTTACTACCGCAAATCTTAAAGAATCCAAAACATGTTTTTACATTACTAGTATGATGGTAATAGACTTAATACGCCGTCAGTGTGACATACCCAAAGTGACCGTGTTTTTTCAAATTATCGGTTACGACTACTAAAAATTTACCGTTACCAAACCAAAATTTTTTATTAACAATTAAAACTTAAAATCTTCACAATCCATAATACTAAAATAATTTAACAAAACAATAACGCAATAAGACATTAATGTTTGTTCATTGTTCGCATCTTGTGATCAGCCAACGAATGAACGAACGATTACGACCGATTATAAACCATAAAGTGCGGAAATAAAACAAAAAGTTGTTCAAACACGGATGTTTAGTAATCTTTCAACTCTCGACATCATTTTTTTTTGTTTCAACGTTTCGTTCGACTGATTAAGAAATTAACAAACTGAATCATCAAAAGTTTAAATCTCGACGAACTTAAATAATAAATGTACTGCAAGCGCAAATAGTGAATGGTACGAATATTAAAAATAGATAAAAATTGTTCGCATTTTGCAATCACAGCGCACAATACACCGAGTTCTACATCGTTTATTATTTATTGTATTTTCCAAATCTTGAATCTTAAATCTCCAAGCATCAAACGCAATCGCAATTCGTAATCGCCATTGTTTCAAACGCTTTAGTTTAAACTTACACTTAAATAATTGTAACTTTACTTAAGTTAACTTTGCTCAAGTGGAGTGTTGGCTTAATGCAAGAAAATCTTATTCTTCTTAGTTGAACTCATCTTTTGCATCATGTCATGATTTTGTATTGTCTTTTATTTAAACACAAAGTGACGATGACTGAAAAAACATAGTGTGATTGTTTCGTTTTTTTTGCTTCTATATTTAATCTTTTTGTTTTAATGTTTCGTAATATAATATCGTAATACTTTAATGAATAATTAAAGAATAAAGAATGAAAGAAAGACGTAACATATTTTGTGTTAAACAATAACAATTTTTGTTTTGTTTTATTTGTTGATGATTAAAACAAACAAAACGAAATTATTATCTCGTTTCAGCATCTTGGTGTCTTAATCATTAAAATCTATTTTAGTTTTTACTTATTGTTCTGAAAGTAAAACTTTTGGATTTTGGTGGATTGTTAACAATAACACTACAAAGACTATAAAAAACAATTATTAACTTTAACAGGGTATAACTTCAAAACTAATTAATATTTTTGAATTTTGTTTTTGATAATTTATAAATAATCTAATTGACTATATTTATTATAAATTTGAATTATTTATTTTAAGTTTTACTACCCCAAAACATAATATATCACAATAATTGAATTTTTTTTTATAGAAAACTAGTACTTACTTTGACAGCTCATAACATAAAAACAAATTAATATTTATGAATTTTGTTTTTGCTAGTTAATAAATAATTTAATTAACTATGTATATTAAAAATTTCAAGTCAATATCTTAATTTTTACTACTCAAAAATTAAATATATCACAATAATTGTCTAATTGGTAATTTAAATGTAACTATAGAATACTGTTACTAACTTTGACAGGTCATAACTTAAAAGATAATTGATATTTTTGAATTCTGTTTTCAGTAATTAATAAATAATCTAATAACCTATAACTATTGTAAATTACAAGTTTATATTTTATTTTTTACTACTCCAAAACTTAATATATCACAATAATTGTGTGGTTTTTAATTCATATATAAGTAAGAATACTATTACTGACTTTGACAGGTCATAACTTAAGGACTAATTAATATTTTTGAATTCTGTTTTTGTAAATTGATAAATAATCTAATTAACTATAACTTCTGTAAATTTCAAGTTGATATTTTAATTTTTACTACCTTAAAACATAATATATTAAAATAATTGTGTGGTCGATAATTTCTATATGACTAAAACTACTATTATTAACTTTGACAGGTCATAACTTAAAAACTAATTAATATTTCTTAATTCTGTCTTCGATAATTAAATAATAATGTAATTAGCTATACCTATTGTGAAATTCAAGTATATACATTAATTTTTACTATCTTAAAACTTATTAAACAAAAAACATGAATTTGCTTTAAAATTAAATAGGTAAAGATGAAAATATGCCGCGCGTGTGACATTACCAAACTGACCGTGTTTGGTGCAATTATCAGTTACAACGCTTAAAAATTTCGGGTAAAATATATTAATTACTAAATTTTTGTTTGGTTTTATTTGTTAGTAATTAAAACAAACAAAACGAAAATAATATCTCGTCTCAGCATCTTAGAGTCTTAATCATTAAAATCTATTTTTAGTTTTTACTTTTGGTTCAGAAAGTAAAAGTTTTCGAGGTTTGGTGAGGTTTGCGTTTATACCTGTAGATGTAAAGACCTAAATCTTTTTGTGTTGTGAAGAATAGACCGGGATAAAAGGAAGAGGCTGTTTAGTTTAAGGGTTGAAAGGGATGAAAAGATGTGAAGATGAAAGTAGGCCACATTGAATACTCATCCTCATCGAATTTGAATTCCAATTGAATGACGGATATTTGTGATTCAAATCTTTTTAAACACAAAAAAAATGTATTGAACTATTGAACATCTGATCTTAAGATTTTGTTTGGATCAGAAATAAAAATTAGAACAAAATTTACATAATTTGTGTTTACAAAAAAAACTTAAAACTAGTAATGTTTTGTGTTTTTATTTTTTACCCGAAAATTTTAAGCGTTATAACTGATATTTGCTTCAAACACGGTCAGTTTGGTAATGTCACACAAGCGGCGTATTGTGCCAAAAAAACAATAACAAAAAATGTTAGTTATTTATTTTTAAACATAGTATTATTTTTTATTATTAAATATAATATTTACAGTTGTTTTATTATTATTTTTTAATATTAATAATTTTTTATGTTGAAAATTTAAAAAAGTTTAAAAAAAAATTGAGCAAAAATTAATCAATTTTAAAAGACTATAACTTGAAAACTAATTAATATTTTTTAATTTTTATTTCAAAAATCTATAAAACAACTATTTAGTTATAAACAAACTAAATTTTAAATTATTATATAAAGTTTTAATACTTTAAAACTTTAATTAGACTTTTTTTGATTTTTAATTTTTTTTTAAATTTTGATACTGAACTTTGAAGGTTTATATCATCAAAAGTAATTATTATATTTTAACTATCTTTATAGATATTGATTAAACGACTATTTAAGAATATTTATGGTTAATTAAATAAAAATCTACAAAGTGATACAAGAACTATCTACAAAATAGTAAATCGTAACAAAAATGGATACAAAAAAATCTTTGGACTTTAACATTAAAAATTTAGCATTAAAAAAAATATTTTAAATAAATAAAAAACACAGATGTATAGATAATTTAATTATAAATAAAAAATGTAAGTAATTTTTTTTTGGTAACTTTAATATTTTACAATTAAAAAAATAAAAAGTAAAAAATTTCAGCCCACGCAAAATTTGAGAATAACTCAAAAACTAATTATTATTTTTTAATTTTGTTTTCATTAATCTATAAAACAACTATTTAGTTATAAACAAACAAAATTTTAAGTTGGTACACAAAGTTTTAGTACTTTAAAACTTAAATTTTGTAAAATATGTTTTTACTTTACTATTGTACCAATGGACATAATACGCCGTGCGTGTGACATACCCAAACTGACCGTGTTTTATGAACTTATTGGTTACAATGACTAAAAATTTACGGTAAAAAAAACTCTAAATTTTTAAATATAATTCTCAATACTAAAATTTAAAAACTAAAATTCTAAATACATTTAATGCTAGTGTCACATGAGAATTGATACTCGAAACGAATAAAAGTGCATTATGCATGCATAAAGCCTGCGAACCGATCTATTTCAAAACTATTCACAAATTCCACGATTAGTTATGTAAATTATTCTAAACTAAAATTCACTAAGAACTCTAAGAACTGCAAATGCAAATTCGCAAAATATTCCTTCAAACCATCTGCACTTTGTTGTGAATCAAAAGAAATCGAAAGTCTTCGATTTTAAATATGCAAATATCTGGTATATGCTAATTCCAAAATCATCCCTTGTATTCCGCAACCCTTGATTTCTTCAAGCTATGAACCATCAGGTATAAGGTGGTCAGGTAGGTTTACGTAACCCTAAGAATGAACATAAGGGTGAAAAAAGATCACATGTTGGACACTTCTTTGCCACTTTCTTAGGCATCGGCTATAACTTAGCATAATGTCTAAAGGGTTGGAATATCATCCGTGTTGTCTGCGTTGTGTGAACGACTGGTATGCAAATCATGTGTGCGCATTTGCATATTCTCGGGCATCGATGCAAACCATCGACCAAAACGTATATTGTATATTGTATATCGAATGATATATTAAGGGATGGAGGATGGTCGATAAAGAAACGTGTTCGACTAGTCTTCAATTTTCGTTTGTATGTGCTTTAGTTTTGTATGAAAGGGTTCGAATTGTGTTTGAATCGTTTGACAGTCGAATAGGGGATGATCGGGGATCAAACTTCATACTGCTTTATATTAGTTTTTTTGTTGGATGTTTTTCAAATAGTTGTGTGGTTTTTAATTTATTTGTTTAAAGAATTATTTTTTTTATTGGGAAAAATTTAATGGTTTGAACTGATAAATTACGAAACTACGGTTGGGTCGGTAATGTCGCACGCACGGCGTATTATTTCCTAAAATACTATAAAAAGTAAAGAAAACAATTACTAACTTTGACAGGTCATAACTTAAAAACTAATTAATATTTTTAAATTTTGTTTTCGTTAATTAATAAATAATTTAATTAACTATATTTATTATAAATTTTAAGTTAGTATCTTATTTATTACTACTTTGAAATTTAATATTTCACAAAGTTTGTTTGGTTTCAAAATATTTATACCTGTTGAAAAGTATCAGTAAGTTTGACAGGTCATAACTTAATAAATAATTATTATTTTTAAATTTTGTTTTTGTTAATTAATAAATAATTTAATTAACTATATTTGATATAAATTTCAAGTTAGTATCTTAATTTTTACTACTCTGAAATGTAACATTTATCAATAATTGTTCGGTTTCAAATGTATATGCAACTAAAGAAAACTATCACTAACTTTGACAGGTCATAACTTAAAAACTAATTAAGTATTTTAAAATTTGTTTTCATTAATTAATAAATAATTTAATTAAGTATATTTTCTGTTAATTTCAAATCAGAATCTTAATTATTACTACTTTGAAATTTAACATTTATCAATAATTGTTCGGTTTCAAATTTATATATAACTATAGAAAACTATTACTAATTTTGACAAGTCATAACATAAAAACTAATTAATATTTTTAAATTTTGTTTTCGTTAATTAATAAATAATTTAATTAAGTATATTTTCTGTGAATTTCAAGTCGGTATTTTAATTTTTACTGCTTTGAAATTTAATATTTCTCAACAATTGTTGGGTTTCAAATTTATGTATAACTATAGAAAACTATTACTAACTTTGACAGATCATAACTTAAAAACTAATTAATATTTTTAAATTTTGTTTTCGTTAATTAATAAATAATTTAATTAAGTATATTTTCTGTAAATTTCAAGTCGGTATTTTAATTTTTACTGCTTTGAAATTTAATATTTCTCAACAATTGTTGGGTTTCAAATTTATGTATAACTTTAGAAAACTATTACTATCTTTGACAGGGCATAACTTAAAAACTAATTATTATTTTTAAATTTTGTTTACATTAATTAATAAATAATCTAATTAACTATATCTTTTGTAAATTACAAGTATTTATTTTAATTTTTACTACCTTAAAATTTAATAAACAAAAAACATGTTTTTGCTATATAATTAAATGGGTAAAGATAAAAATACGCCGCGCGTGTGACATTACCGAACTGACCGTGTTTGATGCAATTATCAGTTACAACTCTTAAAAATTTCGGGAAAAATTTATTGATTACTAAAATCAAATAAATGAAAAAAAAAAACAAAAAAAAACTTGAATTCAAAAGAAATCAAATCAGTTCTTGTGTTCGAACGTGCATTTCAAGGCATCAATTGATCGACGACATCATGCAAAAAAGCGATTAGCGCACCCGCAATATTCCACCAATCTTTTTTCTTTCTTCTTGCTCTTCACGTCTTACTCCATCCACAACAGTTTCTAGTCTTAATCGACTAATATCGTACTCGTGTTCGAACGGTTCGCTTCGATTTCGTGGAATCAACCGGCTGGAACGCGATCATTACATCACGGTGTATACATACACGAGTCAATTACTTTTAAATCACGATACATTGGCAGCTCGCTGCTGGGTATATTCACCAATAACAACGAAATATGTATTCTGTTTTTGATTTCGGTTACGAGCTGCTGATTGTGATTGTGGGCGATTATGTTTTTGTGTGTGGCGCGTTGCCTAGAAGCGTGCAGTGTTTTGTGTTTATGAACTTATGGATTTTTTGAGTAATTATTGGAGTCTCTGTATTTCTATCGTGTGAATGTGTGTTGGTGCGCCAGTGAATGTTTGAAGAATTGATTGATCATGTCGCATTTCATGTTCATGCGCGTTCAGTTCTGATCGGATGCCGTGAACGTAATTGTCGATCCAATCACATGGAATCAACTTACATCAAGGACATCGATGTTTTATTTTATGTTATAAGTGGTTTTAAGTTATCCACACACAAAATGTTAGTTTTGTTTTTTTTTATTTAAGAAAAAACGAATTTTTAATTTTTTGATTTTGTAATTTTTTAAAAAAATTTTACTTTGAAATTTAAGACTTGATATCTTTAAAAGTAATTATTATATTTTAATTTTTTTTGCAGATATAGATAAAACAACTATTCAAGATCATTTTTGGTTAATTTAATAAAAATCTACAGAGTGATACAGGAATTATCCACAAAATACTAAACTGTTACAAAATTGGATACAAAAAAAATGCTTGGACTTTGACATTAAAAATTATACATTTAAAAAAATATTATTTAAAAACAAAAAACACAGTCATATAGATAATTTATCCCTTAATAATAAATGTTAGTAACATTTTTTCGTATTATTAATATTTTACCCTTAAAAAAATAAACAGTCAAAAATAGCAAATCCTGCTAAGTTTGAAGATAAGAAGTTGTGTCGATAACTTCTTCGTCGTGTATTACAAACTGTATATAACTCTACCACTCTTCACTCTTCTTCTTAGCTGTTCTGAATTTGGTTTGGTTTGCTTTGGTACGGTTGGCAATGTTGTTGTTTTGCAGCCGTGTGTTATGTTTCGGTGTGTGCAGCACGCGTTGTTCAAAGCAGGGCAAAGCCACGGCGAAAAACAAACCCCACGGTATTGTTTCCGACAAATGTATCCATAACAAGGGAGTGAAAACGCAGCGCGTGCTGCTCGCTGGCGTGCCGACCGCGTAACGCAACGAAACGACTAACGAAGACGAAAGAAATGCGAGAAATTTTAAGAAACACAACACATAACCTAAAACGCGAAATAAGTAAGAGAGAGACACACATATCCCTAATATAATATTACAGAAAGAGAAAGGATATTAATTGATTGATGATGTTAATCAGTACATGACACAACACAATTTGAAATAAAAAACAAAAAATAATTTTTGAAAATTTTACTAAAATTTTTTTATGTTGATATCAATTTTTAATAAGTCATATCTTCAAAACTAATAAAAATATTTTATTGAACTTTTTAATTAATAATAAAATAACTTCTTAAGATTGTTTTTTGAAAATATTAGTAAAATATACAGCGTGATACAAAAGTTATCAACAAAATAGTCAGGAATTACATTTTTTTCTTCAAAATATTTTTTTTTTATTTTAACCTCAATTTTTTTATTAAGAAATATTTTTTTCTTAATATTTAAAGCTGATTTTTATAGTTTATTAAATGCTTAATAAAACTACCTTGTTTGGTTTTTTGTATTATAGATTTAAGACAAAAATATTTGAATTTAAAAAATTTTAGTTTTTTTTTTGTAATCTGTAAAGTAATTTGTAAGTAAATCAAATGCTTTTCCTTCACTAGAAATCTACTAATGGATTTTTTCTCGCCCTAGGTTCGCATAATCGAATCGTTTGCTTTGCAGACGACGTAATTTGCTTCTGTAACACGCGTACTGCAACGAGAATCAACACAAAACACGAGAAAAAAACTTGCAACTAGAAAATTTCCATTTAAATTCGCAATTGTCCTTAATTGTAAATTGTAATTATAATTTTAATTTTAATTTGATATTTGTTATTACTAATTTGTAATTATCTAACGTGGATGAAAACTATTACAAAATTACAAATGCAGATAGATGTGCTTTTCAAAAAAAATTATGTCATTGCAGTTTTTTTCAAAAAAATTTAGAATTATTTTGATTTTTAATTTTTATAAATTATTTATATTTTTTATGTTAGTGTATGTAGAAATGTAATACAATTTTTTGATATCTTTAATGGTTTAGACGTTATCTTATTTTATAAAATGTGTACCACTGCAGTACTTTTTTAATAATTTAAAATTTTAGAATTTTAATGTTTTGAGAATTGATTAATATATTTCAGATTAATAAAAAACGAAAAGTTTAATTAATTTTTTTGATATCTGTTATGGTTTAGTCGCTATTCTATTTTGAAAAATTCCAACCATTGCAGTGTTTTTTCCAAAAATTTTAAATTTTTGAATTTCAATACTATCAGAGTTGATTTATATACTTAACTTTACTAGAAAAAGAAAAGTTTAGTAAATTTTTTTGATATCTGTTATAGTTTAGCCGCTATCCTATTTTGAAAAACTCAAACCTATGCAGTGTTTTTTCAAAAATTTTAAATTTTAGAATTTTTATATTATCAAAGTTGACTAATATACTTCAGATCATTAGAAAAAGAAAAGTCTAATACATTTTTTTGATATCTGTTATAGTTTCGCCGCTATGCTATTTTGAAAAATTCCAACCCATGCAGTGATTTTTCAAAAATTTTAAATTTTAGAATTTTTATATTATCAAAGTTGATTCATATATTTCAGATTATAAGAAAAAGGAAAGTTTAGTAACATTTTTTGATATCGGCAATGCTTTAGTCGCTATCCTGTTTTGAAAAATTCCAACCTATGCAGTGTTTTTTCAAAAATTTTTAATTTTTCGAATTTCAATACTATCAAAATTGAATTATATACTTTATATCACTAGAAAAAGAAAAGTTTAGTAACATTTTTTGATATCTGTTATAGTTTAGCCGCTATCCTATTTTGAAAAATCCCAACCCATGCAGTGTTTTTTTCAAAAATTTTAAATTTTAGATTTTTTATATTATCAAAGTTAATACATATATTTCAGATTATAAGAAAAAGAAAAGTTTAGTAACATTTCTTGATATCGGCAATGGTTTAGTCGCTATCCTATTTTGAAAAACTCAAACCTATGCAGTGTTTTTTCAAAAATTTTAAATTTTTGAATTTCAATACTATCAAAGTTGAATTATATACTTTATATCACTAGAAAAAGAAAAGTTTAGTAACATTTTTTGATATCTGGTATAGTTTAGCCGCTATCCTATTTTGAAAAATCCCAACCCATGCAGTGTTTTTTCAAAAATTTTAAATTTTAGAATTTTTATATTATCAAAATTGATTCATATATTTCAGATTATAAGAAAAAGAAAAGTTTAGTAAAATTTTTTGATATCTATTATAGTTTAGCCGCTATCCTATTTTGAAAAATTCAAACCCTTGCAGTACTTTTTCCAAAAATTGTAAATTTGTGAATTTTAATATTATCAGAGTTGATTTATATACTTTATTATTCTAAAAAGAAAAGTTTAATACTTTTTTTTGATATCTATAATTGTTTAGACGTAATATCATTTTGAAAAAAAAATTCCAAAAATATTTTGAAATTTTTTTTTAATTTGTTTAATCAGTTATATTGGCTTGTTTATTCTAATTTTAAAAAATTAATAATTCTTTTGATATCATCAATAATTCAGGCGTTATCTTGTTTTAAAAAAAATATCCAAAGTTATTATTCGGAAGAAAATTAAAAATTTCGATAAGAAATTTGAATCATTAACTTCTCAATAATGTGAAACTTAAAAAAAAATTGTTCTTAAGTTTTGTTCTCAATAGATGTGCGGTGACTTTAATACGCGATGAAACCAAAAAAAAACTTTCGATATCGACGCATCGACGCATTGGTCGACACTTTGCGCACCAAAGAAAAAAAAATAACCTCTTGGTGTTTTATGTTCGTCGTTCCTCCACAGGCGTAGAACGTGCACACGCCGTGGCTGCTGCTGCTGAAAAAGAGAAGAAGCACTCGCGGCTCGGTGAAGTCGCACGGTGAGCGATTGGCCATCGAAGCGCGACTACGTTCGGTCGCCGAAGAGGGCGCCTGCGATCGGCGCGATGGGCGGGCGAGATGGAGGGTGCGATGCGTCGAAGGCAGGCCTCGAAGGAGGCGCCGCGCGCGCCGCCGTCACCGCCGGAGAGTTCGGAGCGCGCTCCTTCCTTCCCTCCGTTGATCAGTTCAGTGTTGGGCACCGCATCCCGGCGAGCGCACGCACACCCAACGTCGTTCAGTGCCCCGCGCACGCAGCACGAAAACACAACAGACACAACACGTCGCGTCACGAAAAACTTTGAAAATATCCAACGAAAATTTAAACTTCATGTGTTTGTTTCCAATTAAAAAAATTAATCAACAACCAAACAAAAACAGTGTGTGATTTACTTGAAATATTTCGTTTCAAAACTAAAACAAAAATATTGTGTTCTTCCATGAATTGGATTATTCTTTGTGAGTGATGTTTGAAAACAAATTCGCCAACATTAACAATCGGGGAACTTCTTATTGACAATGTGCTTCAATTCCAATTCGAATCTTCGAATGTTGTGCGAAGCGTACATTTTGTGTCTTTGATTGCTGGAAGCAAAGTTTGATGATACTTTGAAGCTTTTCAAAGAAGAGTTGAGTGCGGGGAGTTGAGTGGAGAGTGTGCGGAGGACTTTTTTCTTTTTTCGCCAACATTACGCACAAAAAGGACGCCAAACTGGCGGAGTTAGAGGACCGCGTTCGCATGCAGCCCACGGCGACCGCCACCGTACCGCCGCCAGCGGACATGGACTTGCAGGCGATGCAATCCATGGATTGGCTCTTCAAAAAGGAGAGGATCTACTTACTCGCACAATTTTGGCAACAGGTTAGTCACAAAACCCTCAAAACCCTCCAAAAAAATATTTAGAAAAAGTCAAAACCAAAAAAATCCAATTAGATTTTTTCAAAACTTCTCAAAACTACTAAAGACATCTTAAGACAATTTAAGTAATCTTAAAATCGTCCCCAAGATTTTAAAACTAATTCGAGCAACTTTCAATCAAAAAGTTGTCAATAATATCAATATACAAAAAACGGCAATTGTTCTTCAAAAAAAATTCAAACAGGATATGGGTCGGTAAAATCTTGGTCGTGTTGTGATCGCGTGCATAGAAGCTCAACTCGCGGTCGAGCAACTAATTGAATGTTATTGTTAGTTGCATCGCGCGTTTGCTCTTGCTCGACTTGTGCGCAAGCAAAGTTTTCATTCACTTTTCGCACTTTCGCACTTACTACACACTCCAAACTTCCTTAGTACAGTTCCTTAGTTCTCAGGAGGTTCTGTTTTTAGTTCTCCAGTGCAAAACATTTAGCATTTATCACAAAATATAGGATTTATTATTAATACAAAAAATTTTGCAATATTAAAAAAATTTACAACTTTAGACATCAAAACTTAAAGGGACAGAACTCGTAAAATACTTAATAGATTTTTTTGAGAAAACTTTTAAAAGATAGATAATTTAAATATCTTTAAAATGATTATATATTTAAATATTTTAGGAAGTTCTATAAATGGTTTCTAAGTACTTAAAAAAAATACTACCAAATTTTGGTTGGTTTAGTAAGAGCTAGTTTGAAAGCTTACAACTTCTAAACGGTTTAAGATATTGTTATAGGAAAAGATGTACTTAGAAATATAACTAATAATCTTTAACTTAGTGGTTAAATAAATAAATTTTAATAAAAATTATCAAATTCTTACGTAAAGTTAAAAAAAATTACATTTTTCTTAAACAGTTTTTTTGAAGTAACTGAAAATTTTTAACACCAAGTTTAAACTGCTATAACTTTTAAACTAACCTACCAATATTTTTAATGTAAATTTTAAATAATAATTTATTTAATAATCTATAAAATACTTATATTCCAAAAAACTCTATAAAATTTTTTCTAAGTTTCCCGATAAGTTAAAAAATAATTCACAAAAACACAAAAATTTTTTTTAGCAAACTTTAAACCTTTATAACTTTTAAATTATTTATTCGATTATTTTAAGTAAAATATTTTATAAAACTTTGTTTAAAGACCTTTAAAATGATATCATAAAATGTTAAATTCTTTATATATAAAAGCACAAAATTTTTGATCAAAAAAAAGTTGAAAACTGACTAAAATTTCATATCACAATAAACTCAAATAAACTTTAATAAAAACCACGGGGAGTTATTAATTAACAATTTTTGTATAAAAAATACTGTATACCTTTAATACTATTACTACCGTTTTTAGTATTTTACCTAAATAGTTAGTCTAATAGGATTTAATAAGCATTTTATCAAGTTTTAAGATCTGGCCATTTAAAATTTTGATGATTTTCGACGACTTCTAGTCAAAATCAAAATTATGCCTAAAACTCTTAGAACTAAAATTCCAACAACTAATTATTATTTTTATAACTTAAATAACTTTTGTTTTTTATTGCACAAATAATTAGAACTTCATTTTTTTGGGATTTTTTTTCAAAAAAAAAAATTTTTAAATCAATTTTGAACGTTAACACAAAAATAAATAAAAATTTATTACCTTTTAACGTTTTTAGAGGGTGCAATAAACGATCACATCGATTGTGATTATATTGCACATAAATAACATTTTTATTCCTCGTCATCGTCAATGTAAACCTCAAGACATTGAAGACGACTTTGCAAGTTTAAAAGTTTAATGCGTCGTGAAATCGATAAAATAAAACAAAAATAATAATAAAAATTACGTACCCTTATAATAAAAACTTTAACGTCTTGGAATTTTTACAACCACCCTTGTTAGATGAGTCACACATTAAACGTCAATATAATACTTAAGTTTTTCTTAAAGTTACGAATCAATAAAGTTACAAAGTTAAAAGTTTTTAAGCTTAAAATTGATCTTGTGATCATTAAAAACAAAAAAAAATAAAAATTTTGTTGTAGATTTTATGACAAACTCATAAAATAAAAAAAAAAAACTTTCAGTTTTAGGAATTAAGTTTGTTTTGTACACAGCGCGCCATCTATCGACAATTCTTAGAAGTAATTGTGACCTACCACAATTTATTTGTTTGAGGGTGATTTCTGTTATCGGATATCGAACACATCACCCCCTAAGTCTCGATGCTTTGGTGCGCTTCCCTAAATTCCACCCTCGATACTTTGTCTCAATACTAACTACCCTCAAACACTTCAAACCTACATTTTTAGCAGATATCTAAATTCACCCCCTAAGTGTGCATCCTACGAATCCTCCGAGATGAACGAGGCACGGAAAAAACTTCCTTCCGATTTTTTTTCCGCGTAGAAATCGAAAATCGCGTTCGACACATTCCGGCACGTAGCTTAAAGCTTTTCACGTCCGGGATAAGGGTAACCACCACATTTTATCTCCTCGTCACGGCTTGTAACGTCTTATTTTTTTTCCCCAACAAGTGTTGTTTGTTTCATCCCCCAATTACAAAAAAATAGGTTACTAGTTCAAAAATTTACAAAATTTGCGTTTTTATTCTTTTTTTGGAGTGTGGAGGGTTGAAACGGAATATTTTAGTATCTAGGGAGTTTGATGGTGTTTACAGTCATCACGTTTCGACATCCGTTTCATTTTCATCCCCTAACACCCTCAATACCGTGTATTGTGTACGCATATTGGTTTTTAAACTTTTGAAAAGCGTTCAACGGCTTTTGTGTGCGGTATCCATTGCGAAAGCTCGTAAAACACACATGTGCACAATACACAACGGTAATACATACAACGTTAAAGCTCAAAACAACTCAACAAGTGAGTAAAGTGCGTAAAATTGGATACAAAAGCTTCGATTTGTTGTTGATTGTTTTTTGATTTGGTTCATTTCCCAATTTTTTTTAGCAGAAATAATAAGGGTAAAAATACAATAAAGGGTATGTTTATCTTTTAGGTTTCTGACCTTTCAAATAATAAAAAAAATCACAATAAAAATGTTTAATTCAATAAATATTAACAAATTTAAAACAAAACAAAGTTTTTATTTTCCTAAAAAAAAACTACTAACTTTGATAGACGATAACTACTAAAGTTATGTATAGATTATTTAATGGTTTAGATCATATTAAAGAACGTCTAAAGACCTTTAAAATGATATTAGTAAAAATTTTTAATAATAATTTTTTAATATAATTGGAGGTTGGTAAAATTTTTTTGTCAATTTAGGGAAAAATTGGAAATATTTAACTTTAACGCCATCTAGCGCTGAAACTATTTAAAATATCACATAGAGCAAAACGTATTATGAAAGTTTAGTTTGATATCTATTGAAATTTTTTTTTAATTTTAAAATCTACCAATTTTTAGATATAATTGGAAGCGTCCAAAGTAAAAATTACATTTTATAGGTAACTTTAATTTTTGTCTAATACGCCGTACGTGCGACTTTACCAACGTGACCGAAAAAACGCTATTTTTCCTAACAAACACACAATATTTTTCTGGTAAAAATGTATAACAAAAAAAAAACATTCCTATGACAACTGTTAGTGTCTCAATTCGTAATTCATACTTAACTTAAGTCATCTAGTGTGTCTGTTGCGTGCGTATTTAATTGATTTTGAATGTGCATTGAATCCACGCTTTTTCTTCGACGTGAATTACATTTTTTTCTGCTCAACGAGAAGTAATCGAGAGTTATAACTTGTTACTTGTAACGTGTAACAAGTGATGTCGTTTTTTTTAAATCCACGCTGCAATAAACGAGCGGACGTGACGTCAACGGCGACAATATAATTTTCTAATATTCATCAATCAATTTGGTTGTTGTTGTTGTTGGTTACTTTGTAGATGGTAATAATGACAAATACATTTTGACTTAAGACTAAGCAGCTTAAGACTTAAGTCAATTTTATAAGTTTTTAATGTTAAATTGAAAATGATTATTTTAAAGTTATTACTTATTACAAAATTGTTGGTTATCAGTGTCTCGCTTGGTGATCGTTGATTGGTTGATTGTGTATTGTTAATCCGTAATTTTTTCATTGATGCCGCTGATAGGCGAACTCGCGGCGCGCTCTCGAATTGAAAAGGAAACACTCCAAATTGATGAATTGATGTGTCATTCGACTATTGGTGACATCCTACTTCAATATTTATTGCGTTCAAACGCACAATCGAGTAATAAAGCACCAAAAAAATTCCGATCCAAAACACAACCCTTGCTTTAAACGAACATATCTCAAAAACGACTCTAACGATTTTTTTAAGATTTGTCACATTTATAGAGAATTTTATTGGCTTTAAAATGATACTAAACTTTATTTGGGGAAATCTTTTTTTCATACATAAATCTTAAGTTAAAGCTTGAAAGTCAAAATTTTAAAATTTTGCAAAAACACTAGTCCTATGTTTGAAGGAAAATATCTCAAAAACTGTACTGTAGATTTTTTTTGAGATAATACCATCTTAAAGAGAATTTAATCCTCTTGCAAATGATACTAAACTTAATTACTCTATCTATTGGTTTCTTACCCCCACCCTCCAAAATATAAACAAAATCAAAAAATTTTGTCCCATCATGATTTACATTTATTGATTTTTTTTAATATTTCAAATAATATTTTGAAATACAAATACTTTAAGGTTGTAGTAAATGAAAGTAGCTTTAAATTGACATATAGCGTGTGTAAATAACTCCAGTGTGTCATGTTCAAATCGAAGGTTTTCCAGTAGTGACGATTATCCGCGGTTAATCGGTGATCAATCAATCAAAATCGTGTGGTCTCGCATGAGGGACACGCCACGGCATTGTGATGTGGAAGTGCCCGGGTCACGCCAATTGACGCTAAACACATCCATCTATTGATGGGATGATTTAATCAATTTTATTAAATCAAGAGCACATCGGCATCAAGAGCCGGTCACCAGCCGCGCGCGCGTTCCGTCGATAAATATCTATTTGAAGCAGTCGTGATCTATAGTGATTGTCAATGAATCATTTATTTATTGGCCACCAAGCTATCGTATTCACTCGGAGTTTAAATTTATTTGTGGCTTGACCATCCCGAAGCGCTTTCAACAAGTACACAATAAATAAACTATAAATACCATTAAACGACCGCAGGACAAGGCGAGACAAGCGTTTTCCTTTGTGGTAGATTTAATTATGTCAAAGACGTGTGTTTGAGAAACGCTTACAATTTAAATCATTCGATTATTTGGTTTTGTATTTGATTTACATTCAGTTTAGTACTTCAGCAAATAGTAGTCAAAATGATACCAACTTTAGAGGAAGATTACTACTAAACTATTTGATAGTTTTTCATGAGGTTTATATCATTTTATTAATGGTTTAATTACCTTTCAAATGATACCATGGATGGTTATGTAATTTTTGTTTTTAGTATACAAGGAGATAGATAAAGATTTTTTGTTTTTTTGATACTAAATTTTGATAGTCACACTTTGGAGACCTCTAGCGGCTAAAGTAAACATTGCATTGTTGCAATTAAATTTTTTTATTGAAGATTGACTTATTAGCTGTGGGATGTTTTTTTAATTTTTAATTTTGATCAATTGGTTTAGAAGTTCTAGTGATCTAAACTTTTTTTGTAACTTTTCAACTAATTTTCGTTCTTATTACTTGCGTATATTGGGCTTTGCTCTCTGATTACCTTCTTCTTTAATGCATTAAACCACTTCAAACGCAATAAAGTCAAATTAGAAAATCGAAAGTACCATCACATCAGGACTCCACAGTCTCTTCTCTACCAACGAACGAACGAACCAAGGAAAAGTAGAAGAAGTACCGCGAGCTTGGAGCTATTATATCATCAATTCGTTTATTAGCTCTTGTACGCGTCGCATTTTGTGCAATTTACATTAAAAGCCCCTCTTTCGCACACCACCCACCCAAGCGTAGGTGGAAAATCAGTCAACCCTTCAACATCCAAACCCCTTGAAATCTCAGCAGCCGCATCAAGCGCAAGAAATGAGAAATGCAAATATTGAAGAAAAAGATTTCAGAATCAAATGTCGTCTTCCCCAAAAATGAAAACTCATCTTCGTTCTGGTAGGAAGGGGATGCAAAATACATCGAGTATTTCGAGTTAATTTCGAATCAAAACAACTTCAATACCGAATACACGCGTCGAACCCTTTTTGTTCTGGCGGTTCCTTCGAAAATATAGAATGAGGAGAAGACGGGTAAAGAGACAAAAGTTTAAGAAGACAATAGGAACTGATGTACGTCGAACAATGAATTTTGGAAGCATCGGAGTAAAGGGATGAGCTGAATTTATAAATTTCCATTGCTAATATTGGTACTTTTCTTTGCTTGGGCGTGAAGAACAAAAGAAACAAACGCATCGATCTTCACCAGCGCGAGATAAAGACTACACCGCACAACTTTTGTAGGGGATGAAAGATGACGGGTATCAAAGGAAAATCGTGAAAAATGAGCAAGACAATAAAGATGTTGCGTTGGAACCACAATAAGGTGTTTATTATTTTTCGCGCCTGGCTGAAATATTACCAGATCAATGCGTACAACAGTTAATAAACTTGATCCCACCCTTATTCTTTCTTTTAGATTAAAAAAAACGATGAAATTTGAATGAAAAATAGGTTTTTGGGGGAAAAGAAATTCGACTCATTCATCGATTCAAATGTTTTACTACACAAAAACGTCCATATCTTTTTTAATAATCACAGTAAAATATCACCAAAGAATTTATTTTAAAGCTAATTAAACGTAGAATTAAATATAATTTAGCAAACAAAAATATATTGAATAGTTTAAAAAATATAGCTATCCAAACTCAATGTAAGTAGTTACAAAAATAGAAGTAATTTCGACACAATATTTTCAACAACCTCCAATTATATCTTAAAATTATCCTATTTTATGATACTATATCTTAAATGAAAGCTAATTAACTAAACTATAAAATGGTGAAATCCCAATTTTTGTGGAGTTGACGAATTTTACATACCAAGTGTCCAAAGTTAGTAACAAATTTTTCGATTTTTTTATCAAACCATTTTTGCTTGTTTTTCCACAAAAACGTCAATTGTTATTGGAGATTATTTGTAATTAGATAACAAATAACGTGTTTTTATACTCCAGTTCGGAATAGTCGACAAAGAATGCCAATAAGTAAAGTTTTAATCCAATTACGCGGCGCGTTTTTATCGTTTATGTTCGTGAATTGTTTGCGGCTTTGCTCGAATATCAGCGAATTAAACGCACGTGTTTGATGGGTTTTATACAAAGTGTTTACTAAACTGCCTGAAACACCTTAAAACACCTACTTAGTAGGCTTAACTTTACCGTAAACACCGATAAATTGTCTTGATGTAAATGAAAGTAAAATTTTTGAATTTCAACTAAATTTTGATGGATTTACTCAAATAATCTATAAATAAACTTCTTCGAGCACGTTTTGGGGACATTGGGACATTGGGACATCCCGTCTCGTCTGCTTCGGGTGCACATGCTGTGAACGCAGTCGGCCGCAACAATTTTCCAGTAATTAAGAGTCGAACAAAATACGCGAACGAAAACCGACGACAAACGACAAACAGGTGCGAGGGATTTTTCTACAAAACTTTAGATTGAACATTGGGTAAATAATTAAACACTTGAGCAATTGGTCAATTGATAAATTGCATTTATAGGTACACAAGCATTTTTTTTATTATTTTTTTTCAAAAAAATGAAAAATTTACTGTTTGTTACTTAGAAACGAACCAAACGGCTATTAAGGGTTGGGAACTAGTAAAACCCTTCAAACAGATGTCTGTAATAAATTTAAGATGAGATTCAATACCAGATGAAAACTAAAAGTTTATTAGAAGTCATTAAAAACATGTGGTAATTTTTTTGTCAGAGGTTTAGAAATTTTATTTTTGTGATTGACTTTGGGATGTCTGGATAGTCATAATAAGGGTTGTAATTTACCGTGTAGAGATATCATGTGAAAGTATGTTTAATTATCTACCAAATGTGTAAAGAGCAGATATTAAGGTTAATTACTTTGGGATCTACAGGGTGTACAAAAAACTTTGTTTTTTTAGGTCCGGATTTAACACTATTTTTTTAACAAATTATTTAAAATATTAATTATTATTATTAAATATTGCCTTTAACATGTTTAAAAGTATATTAACTATATTTTGTTTTAGTGAAAAGATATTTAACTTGTATTAATTATTTTAAAAGTTATGAACAGTTAAAGTTGGTACCAAAAAATCAACTCAGTTTTGTGAAGTTTTGAGGTTAAATAAAAATATTTTGCCGGTGATTCGACCCGTCTATCAAACTTATATCTATTTAACCTTGCTGAGCAGCTCTCCCCACTATCGTGATACACCGGTTTTTGTTCGTAGTATACGCTTGGCAGTCGCAGGAATGATATTGTTGCAGAATCGTGTCTCGTGTCTCTCAAGTCAGAATCCCCCACCAAGGTATACGTGATCCGTACATACATCGAATATATCAGTATCACGAGTAGAGTGCAAAAATCGAAAAGAATACAAAAAAAGGGTTAGCTGGCTGGCGAGGGAGGAGAAGGAGGAGGAGGTGGTGAAGGAGGTGAGTGAGTGGGAGTTGCCGATACGCGGACACTCCTTCGAACGCTTACACTCACACACACACACCAGAGTGATGGGGTGGGGCGATGGAATCTGTGATATAGATGCACCGCGATTCCTGCGACTTGCGAGATGTTTTGTCGGCCCACGTTCGATAACCCAGCCGCGACGTCGACGTCGATGCGTATCGCTATTTATCCAAAGCGTTCGCGCATGTTTTCCGCGTTTTTTTTCACGTTTTTCTTCCTTTTTCGTACAGCAGTCCTGCGCGCCAGCACCCAGACACCACACCCTTGCCTGCGCACCCGGCAACCAGCGCCAGTCGACAGATTAATGAATCAAAATGAATCAAAACAAATCGCGTCCTAACGATTGGTCATTGTTACACACTCCTACGCCACTGCGCCACTTAAATCCATTTTAGAGTTATTTTATACATTTTTACCAGACTACCATATACATCATTAGAAAGCTTATTAACACACCTTTTAATTAATTCCAACCAAATTATCCTGCAATAATTAGTATTAAAGTTATTTCCATTTAAGTAACACAACAAATTTTAACTACCAAAATAATCAAAAATTTTTCAAAAAATTATTTAAACACTTTGTATAATTATTTTCTAAACACCATACCCATAAAATTATAGCCAAATAAATATATTTTAATAAAAAAAATTAAAAACTCAAAATATTATAATACAAACCAGAGTTATTGATATTCAAAAACAACATCAAACTTTTAAAATTTTTTTGAGCGCCAAACCGAAATTTCAAAGATTTTTTAAATATACTAAAAATAATCCAAAAAATTCTCTAAATATATCATTTTAATCTTTAAAATCTCTATTATTTTTTATTAAAAACTAAATTTAAAAATTTTAATTACCCAAAGCACAATTACTAATTAAACAAAAAAAACACAAAAGCCAAAGTAAAATTTTCTTAAAACTTAAAAAAACCAAACAAAAGAAAATCATTTCCACTATTTTGAATCTAAACCCGCGGTCGCAAGGTCATCAACCTCTTAATGCAATCGCGCCCACGCATCATACACACAGTCGTATAATTTTATTGAGATTAAAATTAAAATGAAATTTTCTTGAATTCACACCAAAACCGTTTTGTTTTTTTCTTTGTGACAACAAATTCAAACTACGTCTGCTGTGTTTTGATGCATATTAAAATGTATTGTGTCTCTGAGATGAATCACGTGCGCATCCCACGTGCTAATCTATAACCTGAGTTTTAAACTTTTCGAACATGTGTTTGAGAACGAGATGGAAGCAAAGCATGGACAAAGAGCAGACAATCAAAGACCCAAAATGTGAATATATACCCTATTGTAGTCTGCCATTAATCAAAAGTGTAGGTGTTATACAAAAACTACAAAAATACAGAGTGTTTTCAGAAGTTTTTTGTTACGAAAATCAAAATTTTATTTTAAAGCCTAAAATTTTATGTTTAAAACATAAAATGTTTATTGTTTATATTTTTTTATTAAAATATAACTTATTAGCTTTAATTTTATGTATAACATAATGTGTTTAAAAATATACAAAGTATTTAATTTATTTTTTGAAAAAAAAATCTAAAAAAAAAAACTGACAATTGTAAGTAGCGTAGTTTTAAATTAAATTTTAAACAAATAATAAACATAAAAATTTGGTTGTTTAAATTTTTAATAAAAATATAATTCATTAGCTTTAATTTAATGTATAATACAATATGTTTAAAAATATACAAAGTGTTTAAATTAATTTTTGAAAAAAAAAATCGAAAAAACGAAACAAAAATTTTGAAGTACCACCGACGCGAATTAAATTTTAAACAAATAATGAACATAAAAAAATGTTTTGTGTACTTATCAAAGTAAAGACAAAGCTTTCAGGTTGACATAAACATAATAAGCTTTTAATTTGCATTTAAAGTGTTCGATTACAATTTATTTGTATTTGGTTGTCGAGTGAATTTGAATAGAATTGAATGAATTGAAAAATAATAATCGAATTCTGTATAGAAAATTTAAAAATAAATGCAGCGGAAGAGGATGTGTGAAATGAACGATTAGATGTCGCCGCTTGTCGTTTGTCGTCGTTGTGTCTGGGATTCATAACAATCAATGGTTTTTGTTTTTATTTACGAGGTCAAACAAAACCTAAAACAAAACACAAACAAAACATTAAAACAAAATTTGTTTGAACCGAAACAAGAGAAAAAAACAGTTGAATGTTTTAAGCATCGTGTGTGTTTTGTTGATCAACATCTGTTTCGATGAGCATTGCTCGTCAATATGTTGAGACACAAAAAAACTTAAGTCACATCAATCGAAACTTCAACTGTAGAAACATCTGGTATTTATTAAAAACAGATCGAAAATGTGAGACTTTGAATATCTCCCACATTGTTTTTTATTTTATGAAGAAAAAAAACAAAGTAGACATAACAATTTTTTTTATTTTTTGTACTTAAGTTGTGTTAACCACGCGAAATTTGATTATTCAAATTTATCATTTGTGCTTTATTTATCTCTCTTGATGCAATTTAATTCTTGGGTTGAAATTCTTGCAAGTGTGATAAACAAGACGTTTATTGCAGGTATAAGCACATTCTCGCGCGTCTTGCGCGTTAAGTCAAGTTCTGCGGCGGCGGTGCGCACGCGCGACGTACTGAAGCTGTGGGAAAGTTTAGATAACGCTTGCGTTTGAGCGTGGTATATCGGATCGTGTCGATTAATTGGCGCAATTTCTGTTTTGTGACCGGTGTGATATGAAAATATCGTCTTACTTTGATAGTTTAGTATTGATAGTTAAGTTCACTTTTTTTTATTTATGGCTATTAAATATCCGCGCTGATAACGGCGCGCTGACGAGACGATCGTGATAGTGGAAACTTAATCGTATGCAACAATTTTAATCGATCGTAACCGCACGTACGATAAGTTGCCGAGCGATGCATTTATATTGCAAAATGTCATTTGATACGATTGATTGGTCTACCAGTACGTCAAGGCTTTAAAACTGTATGAAGCAATCGACTTAAAGTAATGAATAAAATTATAGTTTATAGTTTATTTAATTACGCATCGAATGGTACATAAAGATTTTAATTTACTTTATTGGTTGATTTTTAAAAATTAAAAAAAAAGATTTTTAGTTTAAAAATTTTTTTAAAAATTTCAACACGGACTTTGACGCTCAATATCTTTTAAACTATTAGTCATATCAAAAAAATTTGTTAAAAATAAATTATAGATAATTTAATTACCTATCTAAAAATATATAATTTTACTACTTTAATTAGTTGCAAATATAAATAATTAAGTAAATTTAAAAAAAATGTTTTTTTATTGAAAATTTTACTCTGAAATTTTTGTTATTTTTTAACTATAACGTCAAAAGTAATTAATAAATCTTTATGATTTTTACGCCAGATTAAAGATTATTAAATTCTGTATAAACCTGCCAAAAATCATCAAACTACCCCTTGGGCTTTGGCCGTTATAAGCTTTCAAAGTTTTGGTGGTGATATTTATCGTTTTGGATCTCGGCGGTATATTAAATTTTTAATAAAATTATTGATGAAAAATAAGCATCGCCGCGTCGGGGACGGCCATTAATATTAATATATTCATGGCGCGGGCCACCCTTAAACAATAAAACCGACCGATGCGATCCCTTAGATTATTAATATGCGTCTTTTCGCGTGGCGTGCGAAAGAGTGCGAAAAATAACACCCTCGATGAATATACCCCCTCAAACCAACATGTATGGCGCACCACCATAGGGTGGAATATAGAGACTCATATGCATACGGCTCAGGACGTTGCGGATGCGAGGCGCGAGCGAATATTGCATATTTGAACATTTGAACATTGAACATTAGAGATTGGAGGACGCGGAGGATGCAAAGTGGATTTACGATATGACGGGGGTATAAATTTTGATCAAAAAATATATTACCCCCGCATGATACATAGACTCAAAGTTTAAGGGTGTGTGTTTGTAACAACGCGTTTAAGTCTATTGTCTTTGCGCTGCGGTAGATATAAAAAAAACCCGCTGTGAAATTACCCTGTTTCACACCCCCAACATTAAATCATATCTATACCCTACTCCTAATTTTGAAAAGTCAAAAATTTTAATAGAAACATTTGGTAAATGTTTGTTTTAAACTAAAAAACAAACAGATTTTTTTTGTTGTAAAATGGATCACTTACTTTAATTGAATATAAGTCATCAACCCTTTAGTAAAAATTAACCAAAAAAATATTTTTATATACAATATTTAAGTGGCTTTAATTCTAAAAAAACTAGACTTTAATATATTAATTAGTTTAGTCACAAAAAATCATTAAATAAAACAAAATTTTTTTAGAAATATTGTTTAAAAGTGTTACCGTTCTTTAAGGCTCCATAGTTTAGGTACCACTGATTAGATTTTAATTGAAAAATATACTTTGATAGTTAATTTATCTAGCTTTAAAGTGCCAAAAACAGAAAACTTTTATCTTTATTATTTTGGTTACAATTAATTTATTAGTAACTTAACGATTTTTGCTCAAAAATAAATTTTAGTTTTAAAGATATTTAAGGGTTGGTTAAACACCCTTATGGTAATTTTAATCAAATTATTACGCCTTATAAAGTATCTTAAAGATGTTAAGTTTTAAATTTTATGAAGTTAACGATTGCATTAGCGGTCAATTGGGCGTAACGTGACTTAAGTGCTTATGACTCGTCGATAGTTGATCGTGATTGGTCAAGCGTCGAACAATGCAAGCACAGGTAAAGCTTCGCATCAGTGCGCATCAACGCGCAGGTCTGTTGGACTTAAGTCAATTTGACTCAACGCATACTTAAGTCACTTTAACCTGACTTAAGTCACTATAACCCGACTTAAGTCATTTTTTTTCTTATTTTTGCCGATTTGTTTGATTATTTGTTTACTTTTTAATTTTTAAGGTATAATGGTCCAAACCACCATCCAAAACGCGCGTGTTTTCAAATCGATTTGATGATTTTGTTGCAAACTGTAAGTGTTATCACAAAACTAAGCGATTAACCAAAACGAGCTTTTGCTAATTTTACCAAATTTACCAAAAACAAAAAAAAGCTTTTGCACTTAATCATACATAAAATCATTGAATCACGCTTTTATAGATTTATTTCTGGTGGTGGTTTATTTCATTCGGTGTGTAAGAAAAAATGTAAATTCTTGGAATCGGACCAAAACATATTGAAAAGTTAATTAATGCTTGTTTTGCGCGGTTGGCGTCACCCGAAAGCTGCAGGCCGGTAATGAAACTCTTCTAAAGTCTCACATTGAGACATCAGACATCATGAGAGGTTCGAACGAATGAAAAACGGGCTTTGATTAAGCTCAGTCCTTTGATTTTTGTATTTTTTGTGTGTTTCGAATCGTTTCATCAAATCACATCGCCAAAGTTAATTAAACTCAAGCTTTATGCATCGAATAAAGAGTCAAAGCTTTCATTTGTATGAAAGATAAAAATATTAATACATTAATGTACAGATACATTGGTTTTATTTCGATTTAAGTCAATAGGCTTAAATGTGCAAAACTGGATTTTGCGATCAAAAGTTTAACATCAAATTTAAACGTGGATAACTTCTAAACCAATCGATAGATTTTATTATAATTTTGAATTTAGGTACTTAAACTAATTAAGATTATTTAGTTTTAAACGCAAAATATTTAATATAACACTTTAAAAGTTATTACGTCTGTAGCTACTGACTACAAATTTTGGTCGAAAAAATTGTTATGTTCTTTAAAATCAAATAATTCATAGACAAATTGATAAAACTGTATGAAACTTTTTTTGGTGATAAACAATAAGATTATAAATATTGTGTAAAAATTTTAAATAAATAAATACAGAAGTTTTTTTTAAATTTGTAACCAAAGTCAAAATTTAGTTTTTTTTTGTCAAAAAACACGACTTTGTTAAATTGCTCTTGTTTTAAACACCTTGTATATTATTCTACAAAAAAATTATGTAAAATACTACATTAGTTATTCTTTATAATACCAAAATTTCATATCAATATCTTTTATAGTTTTTGAAATATTTATTGTTAAACATCCCTAAATTTTGAGGTCTGATTTGAAATTTTTCGACTTTTTTAATAAAAAAATTCTTATTTCTCAAGAAAAAAATTTTTTTTTAATTATTTGGTTAATAATTAGTAACAATAACCTAAAAACATTATATTTGCTCAATATTATTTAAAAAAGTGTCAAATTTGATTTTTTGTGTTTCAAAGTTTGAAACTGAAAAAACAGAAAAAACATGTGTTTTTTTAAATAACCCTCAACTTGTGTCTCTTGAGTGTCTTTTGAGTAGCGCGGGCGGTGTAAATGTAAATGTAGATGAGCTGTGCTTGTCCGCATACCGGAAACTTAAATCATTTGTCCGTAATACCATCGAAACGCAAACCAAACTCAAACCGAACTGAAATGAAATGCAAGTCGAGTCATTCGATGCATGAAAAACATTAAAACATTAAAAGATTTATCGCGTGCTATAATTACACCCTGGAGTGAACGAATATAACCAAACTAAAAATTTTAACCTTAAATTTTGTCTTTATTTGAGGTTATGTTGTTCATCTTTAAGGTTAAGGCTTAGACATGATTTAAATTTTTGTTAATTTTTTTTGTTTTTTGTTTGGTTTTAGAGAGCCACACTGGCTGAAAAGGAAGTGACGACGCTTAAGGAGCAGCTCGCCACCGGCCCGTCGGCCAAGGACAGCTCGAGCGCCGCCACCGCTCCTTCCACGCCGACGCACAACAACGAAGCGAACCACAAAGAGATGGAACGCAACGCTTATGAGAATGAAATCGCTGCCAAAGAAAAAGAAGTAAGTTTTTTACAAAATGTTAATAAATAAAAAAAATGATAGATTTTATTTATTTATTGATGAGTCACCGTTGAGTTCAATGTCTTCACACCAAGTGCAATTTGATACGTTAACAATAAATGTTTTTTTATTCACTGGTCTCGACCGAATGAACAAACGCGCAAAAGCCGGAAACGGAAGTTTTCTTATCGCAACGGACTTATCGTCGTTTTTGTTGTTTTTGTTTCCAAACGCATTTATTATTGACCAAAACATCGAAACAAAATTTATCGAATTAACTACATTCCACGTACGCATTTGTTTGTTCTTTTGTTTCTGTCCACCTGAGTTGTTTACATGCGAAAACAATGAAAAAGAATTGACTGCGTGCAAACGGATTATTTTCATGAGAATAACTTCAATTTGCGTGATTTATTAAAGATTTAATTTTATTTCAAACTATAGCTATTTCTGTTATTGTTCGGTGCTGCTGCTACGGATTGCGGCGTCTCCTGGTGACGAGGTGAAATTAAAACTATTTTTGTTCGGTCTCGCTGTCGGAAAAGCTGTTTTCGAATACATTGAACACACAAGATACACCTCTCTATAAAGCGTCGTCGGCCCGTGTGGGAGGCTGAAACGTGTGCGTCGAACAGTTTCCTGATTGTTTCCCTACGCACACCGGGCGGGAGCTCTAGCAGGAGCAAGCGCAAGTGCAGCTTCATTAGATTTGAATTATCGGCGTCGTCGAGCAGGAGATAATAACTAACTTTACTGCTCGCGCGTTTGCATTCGGGCCAAAATAAACAATGCTTGCTCACTTGTGCGACACGAGTGCTACCACTCAAATACTACACATACAGGGTGGTCACATAACTTTTAAAATAAATTATATTCATTTTAGGTTATAAACAATAATTAGGAATAATAAAAATAAAGTTTATGGAAAATCTCAAAAAATGTGAAAATTAATTTTTTTTTTAAATTTTACCTCAACTTTGACTTGGTATAACTTTTTAAGTTATGGTTAGATATTGATGAAATTTTAATACAAGGTACCATAGTTACTTAGCTATCATTTTGTTTTTTGTTTATATTATTCTAAGCATAACTTTTAACGTGACAATGTCTGGAGCTACTTACTACAAATTTTGACCAAAAAAATTACTTAATGACAAAAAATTGCATAACTAAAAAACTACTGTAAGGAAATTAATTAAAATTTAAAATAAAATAAAAGACATACCAAAGTATCTTGTGTAAAAATTTTAAGTAAAACAACTTAATACTTTAGACGTTAAAAATAAACAAAATAAAAAAATAATATTTTTTTAACCAAAAACACGTGTTACTAAAATAAAAATTTCTCAATACACTCTGAATATTTATTATTAAAAAAATTATGTAAAATACTACTTTAGTTGTTATATATTGTGTAAAAATTTTAAGTAATAATCTTTTATAGTTTTTGAGTTATCGAGACTTAAACCTGCTTAATTTGAACTCTTCATTTTGAACATTTTTGACTTAAATATCAACTTAAGACCTCAAACCACATCAAATAAATAGCTATCTGTATTAAATCGATCAAAACACTAATATTTATATTTATCCACATAAAATTGTCAATATTAATAAATTTTTTGGCCAAAATCATAAATTTTTCAATTTATTGATAAAATTTCAATTTTTGCGTTTATTTCGGTTGATTTTTTAAATTAATTTTCATCCTGCAACAGTCGTTGATTCTCACCGATTTTCACGACATTCACAACACAAATATGTCGAGTCTGTGCCTGCGGTGGGACATCGTTGATCGTATTTATAGTATTGAGACGAAAATATCATAACGCGACTCACGCAAAACGAGAAGAAAAAATGAAAAACGTTGAGTCAAACATTGAGGAATTAAACAAAACAAATATTACGATTAGTTTATACACTAATAATGAGTGATAAGTAATAAATTTGTTAATATTTTAAATATTGCGGTCGATAATCAATGTCAACTTTGATTAACTCTTTGGTGTGTGCGTGAATTGTATAATAATTCAATAATTCCAAGCGCGATAAGTCGGGTTATCGTTTTTTGTGGTCAAAAAATGTATTGAACACTGTTTGACGACATTGATTAAATTATTATTAGACGATTTTTTTTTATTTGTGGTTAGTTTTGCAAGTTTTGTGATCGATTAAACAACGTGAACACAAAAAAACCGTTTGTAAAAAATTTTAGTTTACAAAAATATAAATTATAAAAAAATTACCAAACCGATTTGGTTTAAATTTTTTTTATAAATACCTAAATACTTTAGTTAATAACAATAAAAAATACAGAGTGTTTTAATAATATTTAATATTTTATTTTTAAGTTTAAAGTTAACAATTGAAAACAGAAAAATTTTACCTAAATTTGGTAAGTTACTAAAAAATTATTAAAAAAAAAACTAATCGATAGATTTGTTTTAAATTTTTTTGAATAATACCTAGATAATTTAGGTATATAAGTAAAAAAATACAGAGTGTTTAAGTAAATAGTGTAAAAGTTATTGTATATATTGTTGCACGTTTGTTTTTGGTCTATTTTCGTTTCGTATTGATCTTGAATTTACTCGTTAGAGATGTTGGGAATGTGTCGTAACTATACAGATAATTAAATAAAATGGCAAAGCCGCGTCGTCTGCGAGCGTAATAAGTATCGGCAAATTTATTTTCTCCACTGCGCGCAATTCTATTTTAACGAGGGTTAGAGTTAGAGCCCGAAAGCTTCGGGGGGAAAAGAGACATTAAGAAGACAACAACATTGGCGTCGCGGCGCGCACACGTCTGAATATAATCTAGTTAAAACTGATTTGCATGTTCAATAATAAGAAGGGACTTTTGATGGTGTACAGTACAAGTACCAAACAAAAACCAACCCTAGTTTGTTTTGCATACGTTAAATTTTTTGTTTTCTACAACTAATTTTAACTCAAAATAACTTCAAACACCCTGTATATAATTAAACGAAATTTTTAATTTAAATACCCACATTATACATCTCATCACTCCCAAAAACGGAATTAAAAAATCTTTTGTAGTTATTTTTTAATTTAATTTTAAACAACTTAACAATTTTTAGTATAAAATTTTAGTTTTTTTTAAACAAAAAAAGTTTATTCATAAATTACGACTAAACTATAATTAATAAAAATGTACGGTTTTGACTAAAATATAAGATATTAAATGTAGTTTAAAATGATGTATAACAATACTTATAAATAATTATATACAATGTGGTTATTGGGGATTAAACATATGGTTCGAAAATGATACAAATTTTTCAACTTGATTTTGTTTACATTTTTGTGGATAATTTAAAAACTAAAATAACTACAATGTCAAATCAAAGTGCTATTTATAGTCAATAAAATTCTCAACAATTGTTGTTAATTCCATAAAAATCGACCTTGTGCGCAGTGTTCGGCGCGCGTTCAAAGTCTCCGGTTAATTTTCACCGGTTGGTTGGGTCTTTTGTGAAAAATTTGAACGAAAATCAACGTATATAACATGCGTGTAATGTAACGTAATGATCGCTCAAATTTCCATGTAATAAGTCGTGCGCGCCTGCGCACTCTGCGCACTCTCTCACTTCAGATGAGTCTGATGGACGAATTATCAATTGTGAATCCGTAATAACTGAGGTCACGGATGGCTGACGCCCGATAAAAGAAATATTCCTATTTCTATCATTTTACATCTTTTTATTAAATCGCATACAGGGTGTTGCAAATTTCCAACAAAAAACCCAAACATTTTGTTTTTGTTTGGATTTTTTTTGTGATAATTCTGTATCACCTTGTATATTGTAAGAAATGTATAAACTCATTAAATCATTTATTGCGACCACACATACGAGCACGCCACGCACGCCACGCTCGAGCGCGGAATTATATCTCTCCCCCCATTCATTTGAAGCGCTTTTTGATCGAAAACCGGAATCACACCGGAGTAACTGACGTCAGATTCACCTTGAATCAATTGCGGACTTAGATTTTCCCCCTATATGAAAAATAAAAACACACAATTTATTTCTGTATTCGAATACCGCTTGTTTTATTTTTTTTATTTATCGGTTTTATCTGATTCCCGGTTTAGAAAAAAGGGGTTGTCACCGGAAAAATGACTAATGTGCGAATTTATATGCCAATTAAAATTCCCAAAGCTTTATAAGCTCCGGTAACGAAAAACGGTGCAGGACCAGATAAGATATCGCACCCCTTAAAGCTTTTGCAAACCGTTTTAACCCCTCACAATGACAAATTGTTGGTTTTTTGACCATAACGGTCAAAATATTAAAGATACCATCATTATAAAATTATGTAAAATATTAGGAAACATTATAAACAATATGGCGTTTACAATAAACAAATATTATAATTAGTTATTAAGATATTTAAATTTAAAAATTTGTTTTTGCGCTTGAAAAAAAAATTATTTTTCATTTCTTTAACATTTTGATTTTTTACGCCTAAACTTTAAACATAAATTAGTATTGTTATACATCATTGTAAAGCCAGTAAAATTTATGATTTTTATGTGAAATTTATAAAAAATTAACTAGTATATATTGGAAGTAATCAAGTGTTAAAGTTAGTGTTTGTTTTTCCACAGAAAATTAAATTTTTTATTGTAACTTTGTTAATTTTTAATTAAATAACTAAATAAGATACAGTATTCTAGTTTTAAATAAAAAATCATAAATTTAACTGGCTTTAAAATGGTGTATTGGATTTTAAATTTTATACTGAGTGTTTTAAATTAAAAATCATAAAGTAAGTAAAATCAAATTTTTGCTTTGAATTCATAATTTGTTTTTGTCGTTAATTTTCATGATAATTTAAAAATTTTAATTTTTTCTTGGATAATCTTTTGTAAAATTGATAGAGTATTAAATTCTGCATAAATTCATTAGAATAGCAGCGCTTTCCATTTTGAACTTGAGGGGTTTTGATGAAAAATCCCATGAGGAGAGCATCTCTTCATTCGTTTCGTTTCGCTTTTAATTCTAATTCTAGGGCAATGATTTTTTATCATCTCGGTTTATGTGCGTGCATTAGCGCACGATGTACTCAATCTCAGTACAGATCGAGTATTAGCAATAGATAATTTTAGCCCCCCGCTAGACTCCCCCAAGAGATGTAATTTTATTACCCGTAGCAATGGCATTAATGAAGCGAACGCAAAAGCGCGACGCTGGATTCGAAGAATATCATCCCTTCGTAATGACGCGCGCGCTGATAAAATTCGCAGCCCTTACTATGCTACCCTAAAATTGTAAAATCGCAGCGCGGTCGAAATATCAACGGTCCAATTAGAAAATATCAATGTTTCAATTATTTTAATTGAGACGAAGAAAGACAAGGAAAGACGAACCTTGGTGGCGGAGCCAGGACGAGGTGGTTTTTGGAATTTAATTTCGATATGGGCGCTGCTCATCCGAGCGTGCCAGAGACGAAAATGTTACCGTCAGCATTTTATGAACGTAACGCGCTAATTTATGTACATCGAAACATATCGAAGCTTCGAAACAATAGAAGAATAGAAAACGCGCGCCGGTAATTAAACTAATCAAAAGTTAATCAACTTGTGCGATGTCTAAAGCAATCGCAGACATTATTTGTTATGCAACACTAAAAACAATGTCAACATTTGTCAATTGTTTTAAAGTTACAATACTTTCAATAATCGATGATTTCTAATTTTTTTGCAAGAATTGCAATAACTCATAAACTAATTATAATACCAACTTAAGTAAAACATTAATAGAAAGCTACATTCCCAAACTATTTAAAATAAAATTATTAACAAAATCGTTAGAGTAGTTTTTAAGTTATTAATATTTAAAATTAATTATCAAAATAAAAATTTTACATTGAGTTTCATTTTCCAGACATTTTGATTTTTAATTTAAACACCCTGTATAAACATTTAAAAAGTTATACACCATTTTAAAGCCAATATAATTTATGATTTTTTATTAAAAACAAAAATATTTTATTTTTATTACCTAATTTTTTAAAAATGTTTAAAGATGACTAAAAATTTTAAACAATTTTTTGAAATTGTTTTTGTTTAGATTTTGATTTTTAATTTAAAAACTACTGAACCGATTTTAATAAACAAAAAACTAAGTTGTAGCCAATGAAATTTTATATTTTTTCTGAAAATTATAAATAATTACACTTAACAGTAAAAATTCTACAGGGTGTTTAGTAAGTAAAATGAAAAATTGTGGTTTTAGATGTTCAAGTTCAATCAATATTTTGCGTGTATTGCACCCTTCCCAAACAATTTCTTTTGTTATATTTGTTCAGACGTTTCATTATTCTGTTTTACTTTTCTCTACGATTCTTGTTTCTGGATTCAAAGCCACCCAGCGTGTGATCCTGGTGTCTTAAAACGAATTAAGATCGTGGTGGTGCAAACGCCTTAAGGGTGGCTTTTCCCAAGAGTGACATCTTGATAGATTGAATCAAAATGGCCGCCTATTGCACCATGAGATCAATTTACAATGCAAAAATCTTTAATCCTTTAACGTTTTTTTTTTGTTCAAAAACTTTGTTCTTGTAACTTTCAACTTTAAGGGTAGATAACTCCAAAACTACAAAAGTTACAATAGTCTAGTTTTGATTAAAAGATAAATAAATTTATTAGCTATTTACTCTCTTAATTTTATAAAATTGCATCAACAATAACAAATTCTATCTTTGTTTAAAGTCAGATCCGATTTTTTGAACAAAAAAAACAAAAATTTGTTTATATCAACAAAGCGGAATAAATGACTATTGTCATATATTATAACAATTCCTCGTATTGAACTAATCACACTTAAATACTTGACTTGACTCATCATGCGTGCAATCCCCACGCTTGGATATTATTTATACAGTGTGTCCTTGATTGTGTTGTTTTGGTTCGCGTTTGAGGCACCTGCGCTTCGTTTGGCTCATTTGCAATGACTGATTGTCCATGTTCCCATCACGCTCGGATGCGCACCACTAATTCTTGATTCTTTGGTTCGGATTCACTTGAAAATCAAAAACGCAAACAGTGCCCGAAAAAAATAAAGAATCGGTCTTAACTCGACCGCAAAGCCAACCACAAATTAATTACCGCATTTGACGTCATAATTTTATTCGATTCTGATTTTTAATACCCGCCACCATCACAGGATGTTCCCACGTATACGACGGTATTGTTATTGTGAAGTTTAATCACGTAAACAATCAGAATATTAACGATTTTTAATCAAAAAACAAACTTTAAAAAATTAATATTTTTGTTCAACACCCTGTATCTTTTGTTGTACACAAAGGATTTTCACGGGGAAAATTTTAAATTGTGGACAATTTTGTTAGGTTTAATTTGGTATATAGGTTAATATATTTATATTTGTAATTAAGTCAGAATTTTGGAAATAATTAAGCATAACATAGTCACTAAAAATTTTGTATTTTGATTGTTTTCGTTTAACATCAAAAATTTTATATTGTTTATTATTAGATTTTTATAAGATTATATACTTTTAGAAACTACTTTAAATTATCTAGCTGTTACCATTTGATTTGTTTAAATAGCATTAATAGGAACACTACCCTGAGGTGGTAAAGTTCATAAATGAAAATTTTATTAAAACTTTGAGTTGTTTTTTGTCAAAAAAATGCACATTAATGCATGAAATTAGTAGTTAAAATTTATTTTCAATTATTACTAATGAAAACGTAATGCAAGTAATGTAAGCCGTTGGTGGGTTAGGAAACAATGGCCGCCATTGGGTTTTCTTTCGACTTGGTAGTCGCTGAATCTCTCATATTCGCGTTTTGTCTATACGTCTGATCCGCTTTATTCGCTTCCAACTCTCTATTTTATGCGTAGATATTTACATTTGCATTCACGTTAACGGCGTTCTCTCATCCCTCGCGGCGTCCCTTCAACCCTTTCTCGCGTTCGCTCGCTTTCCGTATGCTTTCGATGGCTTGCTTCGATGTATAGATAAAGTATTTTGTCAATGCCTACACAAACTCGCAACGAATACAACCCCGCACCACCCCACCAACTCCTACATCCCACAGGGGTTGAGAAGAGTATAGGGGATGATGATGCAGAGTTATGCGAAAATGAATAATAAAGTTAGAGAGACGTATTTGACGTTTTCTTCGATGGAGAGTCAAAGTCGATATTTGCGCATTGAATCTGTTCGAATCCTAGAAGGGGTGAAATCAAGTGAGTAAACACTCAAAATGTTATCAGAGTTATTCTGTAGTAATATTAAGCTTCCAACCTAGAAATTATTATTGTTATTAATTTTTTTAATAATTATTTGTTAAAATTTAAAAAAAAAATGGAAAAAAACGTTGAAAATTTTTTGTGATTTTTCTCATTTTGCCTGAAAGCAAACACTCTGATCAAAGAAAAAAATGAGAAATAAGCCTAGAAGGCGAATGTGCAAATGAATAATCATTTTCTTTCAATCTTTCAATGTTTCAAACATCCCCCTCACGGCTTTCAATGGAAGTGCATTTTCTCAATGCGCGTGTGTGAGTTTTAATTCGCCACTAGCGGCACACAGAGAACCCCTTTTCTAAAATCGTCTGCCCGGGCGTTGTGCTGTGTATCCCTTCGCAGTTTTACCCCATACCACCCCCGTCGTCGCGCACACCGCGTATGAAAAGCATCGCTTGGAGATGAATATGCAAATCAATCGATATTGCTCAGACTTAGCTGGTATCACTCTAATTGTCAGTTCTGATGAGTAGCGCGAGGGTGGAATCATCCCCCCAAAAACAGCACACAGGTTTAAGAGTAAGGGTTAGTGAAGAAAACCTAAATAAAAACCAATAATCACAAAAAACAAAAAAATTTATTGTAACAAAAAAAATTGACCAAGTTTAACCATCAATAAATTTTTTATTAAAAATGATACAACTTAAGGGTTGAAACCTAAAAATAGCTGGGTTAATCAGCTTTAAATTAATGTATTTGTTTATATGTTTTGATGATGATTACTGGAAGGCAATATTCAAAAAGTAAACTAAAACATTTTTAGTGAAGAAAAAAATTTGACTTTATCATTTTTTATCACTCTGTAGAATTTTTATTGCAAATGTTACAATTTTAGGGTTTAAATTATTTGATAGCTTGGTTAATAAGCTTTAATTTAAGTTGTATTTCAAAGAGTATTGATAAAGATTACTGGTAGGCAATATTCAAAAAGTAAACTAAAACGTTTTTGTCCCAAAGAAAAAAATTACTTTATCGTTATTTAACGCCCTGTAGAATTTTTATTTAAAAAGTTACAATTTTAGGGATTAAATTATTTGATAGCTTGGTTAATAAGCTATAATCTGGTATATTGACAAATAAATATTCTTATTGTTTACTATAAGTAATCTTTAAAAAACGAAACAAAAGCAAATTTTGACCATGTCACAAATGATTGTTGTGTCTTCTTTGTGCTGTAATTCGTAAGATATAGTAACTTTTTCCGTAGGTTTTGTTGCTTCAGAGAATTAGTGGGATGACATAACTTTTCGAGTAAGTTTCCAATTCTCAATGAATGGATTAGAAGCATTTTCTCGAGCTTAAAAGTTATAACTTCTTAGACATCTCATTCCTTCTCGTGAAACATATTGAATCATTGATGTTCCGCTAAATTTGTTCCCCTTTGGTGGATGTGTGCGTAACGCGTGGTGTGTACACGTGCAGTCAGTTACTAACACTAAAAGATTCGCCGCCTCCAATATCTTATCTGCGCGGCGCGGTATAATTTCACTTTGTACGAATAACGTTTAATACCGACTTTGGCAGACGGAATCGGCGAAACGCGCTAATCCATCGACCGTTATGGATGTTATAGATGCGAGGCAGTGGTGGCGGCAGTTCCACCGCACCTTTTAATACGATCGTGTTGGTTGGTGCGCGGGGGGTGGTGGAACAACACGTCTCGCACAATTTCGAAACGAATGTTGCACGAATCTGAAACGACGTCTTTCGTTGAGGTATTGATTCCTAAAATATTCCCGAACTACTAATTTAAATATTACATCTCGTATTTTACCCCAATCAGTCAAACGGTGCTTACGCTTTGAATTTGTGTTGAATCGCGGGGCTGGATTAATCCGTTATTTCGTATTAAATTGATGTGAAATAGAATATTGAAGTTTGGAAAAGTTTTGAGCCGCCAATAATCAATAATTATGCCCCCTGGATGCGTAGATGCGTATGCAAATCATGCACCCTTTGGTGGCGTCATCCCTTCTGGTTTTCTCATCATCATCCCCTATATACATTCTGCGCATTAGGCATCACGAATTAGTCAGTTTCAATAAAACTAAAAGATATCAGAAGCTCGCAGCCGACGCTTCAGACTCAACGCAACCCTTTCTTTCCGGTTGCAGTCGGCCGCCGTCACCGCCACCCCTTAACTTTGAGCCATGTGCATGTGTATTGATACAGCGCAGCAAAAGGAGACAGCATTGATATAACTCGCATTTTAGGCGTTAGTTAGTTCGTTATCTGCTTGCGAGACGCAAGGGGTGGTTGGAAATCTATAGGACAATAGCCTTGATTTTACTCAGGTTATATATGAAACAAAAAATCAAAAACTGGTTCCGCCGTAACTAAACACGTTGAAAAAACTCATGATATATTGATACGTAAGTGGCAGGTTTTGCATGCGAGACTGACCATAGAAGGGCCAGAAGCATAAGAAGGGGTTGTTGTGCATTGGTTGGAAAAAGCCAAAGTTCTTTACTGAAGGGTTGATTTTGCCGAGCAACGCTAATATGTGATATTCGAAAATCGAGACGTCAGTAAACCTGCGTACCTTTCAAGCCACCCACACACACCGCCAAAGGGTAGTCCACGGTAACGCGAGATATGAGAAGGGTTAAAAAGGAAAAGTGCGTTTTCGGCCCTTTTTCTCTACTTTCTCTGCGTTCGCTTCTCCACCGGGTCCAGGGGGATGAGGGATGTGCATATTTGGAGTTGGGGTTGGGGGAGTTCGAAAATAATATTCGCGTTAATATGCGACAGCCGGCTTGACCAGTCTGATGGCAATAGGAAATCATTTTCAAGGGGTTGCTTTCTGGGATTTTAAAATTTCACGATGATGTGCTTTTCCGACTTTTCACTTGCGCGAATATACCACGCAACGAAAAAGGGTTAACCCCAATGGACCGACCTTGCCGAATCATCATCATCAGCATCAAATGTTTTCGTCCTCCTGCTGCGTTTTATCCAAAAGTAAAACCACGCACGTCGTAAAAGGCATATTATCGATTTGGTGTCTCCCGCGGTCTGTCTAAAGGATTAACACACTCAGAGAAAGAACCGCAGTACGATGGTCTTTTTACGACCCTCCAAAGTATTCAAAATTGATAATTTGCCAAGGTATCATTTTTTTGAAATATGCTTTTTGGTACTTTTTAAAGGATTTCCAATAGTTCCGGTTGAACAAAATAATATTATCATACCCCAAATTGAAGCTAATTAACCAAGCTATCTAACGATAGTATTCATTAAATTGTATGTTTAATATAACATATTCTACAGGGTGTTAAAAAACGTCAAACAAAAAACTTAAAAATTAAAATTTTGATTTCGTTTACTTTTTTGGAATTTTCTTTTAGAAAATTTTAGTCATTTTAATAATGTTGTACATCAAATTAAAGCTAATTAACCCAGCTATCTAATGATTTTTTTCTCATTTTTTTATATTTATTAGAACAAATTCTACAGAGTGTTGAAAAACGTCAAACCTAAAACTTAAACATTTAAATTTTGATTTTATTTACTTTTTTGTAATTTTCTTCTAGAAAACTTTAATCACCTTAATAATGTTTTACATAAAATTAAAGCTAATTAAATATGCTATCTAATGGTTTTAGTGTTAATGCTGTATGTTAATTAGAATAAATTCTACAGAGTGTTAAACAACATCATAGAAAAAAATTATAAAATTATAAATTTGATTTTATTCACTTTTATGAGATATTTTATATCAAAAATAAAAAAATTTATATAAAGTTATACATTAAATTAAACCTAGTTAACTAAGCTATAATTTGAGTTGAAATTCAAAAAAATCTAACAATAAACAAAAATTCTACACAGCATTGAAAAATGATTATCCAAATTTTCCAACTATGTTTATCAACTTTTTTTTATGATCCATCCATTTTATGTACTTAAATTAAGTGAAATGACTCACAAATAAATGCGCACATACAATTTACACGAAAATGAACAAATAACGCCGTTATAATTATACTTTATAATTTACAAGCGCCATGACAACGTTCGTCTTGTAATCTCGCTTGATATTAATTTATTTGTTGATTCGTCGTTATTATCATTATCTCAGAACACTGGTGGTTTGGTTTGCGCAATTGAGAACTAATACAGTAATACGGGGACAACGATTTTCCACCCGAGATTTACATACGCGTAATAAAAATTGTCATAGATATCGTCGCCGGCGTCGCTAACGTCGCGAGGCGATTAATAGATAATTAAAACGCGCTCATGCACACCGGCGTGGTATCCACTTTGTTGACATTATTAATAAACTCTACTGGTGATGATGATGATGAAATGATGCTTTTCTCGCTGTTGAGAGAAAAGCGTTCGAAACAAACGAAATAAGGACGCATATTACAAATAATGGAACGAATGAAGGTGGTTACGATTATTTATCAGCGATAATGATAATGCCTGATAATATATTCGTGTCTTTAACAAACAATCGTCAGTTGCTCACAGATTGAGACTTTGAAACAACTTTGTCAGACGATTTCTTTGCTCTGATTTTCATTTTTTTTGACAAAAGTTTCCAAATATCACTAATTATTATGGTAATTAGTTGAGTAATTAATTAAATAATTAGTGATTTGTGGTTTGGTAACAATGGAAGCAATAACCCAAGCCAGGCTATTTCTTGCTGTAAGTTTTTCTTTGATTATTTTCGGACAAAACACAAAAAACTTGGTTTTTGAAAAATTGATTTTTCGTTTTTTGTTGGTAACCAATATAAATAATTAAGATATTTAATATATTTATACACTAAATTAAAGCTAATTAACCAAGGTATCTAAATAACTTTACCCCAGAACGGTGTATTTATTAGTTTAAATTCTACAGGGTGTTAAAGTAGTAACATCCAAAAATTTGGCTGTAACAAAAAAAAATTATTTTTACTTTTTTATTTTTAAAAAATATAAATATTTATAAATATAAAGAGTGTTATACATTAAATTGTAGCTTATTAAATTAGCTATCAAATGTTTATATTCCTATTTTTGTAACTATTATATTAACCTTATCCCGCAAGCTTAAAGTAGGACTTAGAATTGAAAATGATATATTATACAAAGTGTTGGTGGTGTTTCTGGTGTTTTTTGATCTCCCTGGCCGGGAGTTATATTTTTTAATTTGTCCAATCTATTGTTTCTTTATAATCCTTTGTCGTTTGAAGTATTTGTCCTCACAAATCAAATTTTCCGCTGCTCTGTGTTGTTTTTAATTTTATTTTTTGTCCCCCACGCTGGCAATTTTTTGCTCCTTGCTTCTGTTCCTTATAATTCTGTTATCGACAAATAAAATATTACAAATTAACGACGCCTGGATTCACGAAGGGTGGACGCGAACGCAAAAAATCACCCTTTACCAAATCCACCCTTTGCGCGCCATCATCTTCCGTCGCCGTCACATCACACAAACACCCAAAATTTGACTAACCGAAATTATTGTATAAATACCACGATTGCTTGCTTTGTTTTTTTCCTGTTTTTCCCGTAATGTTTTTTACGTTTCGAGGCTTTTTGTGTTCGAGGGACCAGATCGGCGCCTTGTGTTCGCGACGCTAAATTTTAGATGAATTATTAGTCGGCCGTTAGTAATGTTTCCTTCCTCAGTGGTGGCGGCAGCGGCGGCGGTGGTTGGAGTATAAGTACAAAAACCACCCCTCGTTTTGCGATTCTTCGATACGGACCGATACTCTCTTAATACTTACAGCTCCCCAGCTTTGCTGTTTTTGCCTGGGTATGGAGCAGCTTGACTAAGAAATATTGAATATAATTTATCAATACGTATTACAAATACAAATTTTCACCCTGGGTAAAGCCTCCCCTATCTCTAAAGGCTAAAGAAAGGATTTTAACGGCTTTGCGAGTATTTTAAATTATTTAAATGAACACTAAACTGGTTGAGTTCAAACAACATTTTTGATATTCTGATACTTTTTACTAAATATCTTTATGATAATAAATAAGGGGTTTAATTTGTTATACATCAAATTAAAGCTGATTAACCAAGCTATCAAATGGTTCTATTCCCATTACATTACTTATAATAATATGAATTATACAAAGACTTAAAGATAACACAATATTTTTTTATGTCGTACCAAAAAAATGTTTTTTTAAACTTTTCAATTGTCTTTCAATATAAATATTTATATACAATTACTATATTATACATAAAATTAAAGCTAATTAAACAAGCTATCTATTAGTCCTTATCCCATAACTTTATCATTAAAAATACAAAATCCCCAAATACTTAAAGTTGAAGCAAACTTCAATATATTAACGTTCCAAAATTGATTTTTAGTAGTTTTTAGCAATTTATCAATACATCCTGTAATTTTTTATCAAATGTATATATATCAAATTAAAGCAAATTAACGAAGCTATCAAATGGTCTTATCCCAGTTTTTGTGATATATTTAGTAAAACTTTCCCAAGGCTTTAAAGTTGAAGCAAATTTCAAAATATTAACGTTCAAAATTTGTTTTTTTATAGTTTTTGGTAAATTAACAACACATCCTTTATGTTTAGGTTAAATATATATACATCAAATTAAAGCTAATTAACTAAGCTATCAAATGGGTTTATCCCAGTTTTTGTCACATGTTTAGTATAAATTCCCCAAGCCTTTAAAGTTGGTACTAATTATTGTTGTTTGACTTGTTTCAGAATACACAGTTGCTGGAAGAAGTCCAACGACTACAAGTGAGTATCTCGAGTTCTATGTCGCAGATCTCACGTCTTGAAGAGCAGCTTGAGCAAAAGCGGCAAATGATCGCTAGACTTGAGAGTAAACTGGACGCCCAGCGCGATTATGATGACCTCAAACGTGAACTGAGGTTAGTAACCACCTGAAAACTGCTCCCAACCTAACCTAAAACTAAAAATGTTTAGAAAACTAATAACAAATATTCTTTTCTTCAGTATATTAAAAACAGAAATAGTTGGTAGTGACCAAGCTCCAGCCAATCTTGTCGAAGCTTTACTCGAACGTTCCAAACAACAGCTTGTGACCAAACAAGAGCGATGCAAGTCACCCGACACAGACACCGAAGGTAAGTCATTTTGCTTTGGGTATCAACAAATGAGCACACAATGGATTATCCTGGTGGTCCTTCAACAAATCCTTCTAAACCACAATTCACTTTATTATTTTTTTTTAATATTCTGGTACGAAATATTGGTAGTTGTTGAAGTAATCACGTAAAAAGTCAACAATTGGCATTGTCTTGTCGTTTTGTTGTTGCGACACGTGCAATGCACGCGCTTGTGAACTGGATCTCGATAATTTCAATGCGAACGCAATCATGCCGGCAAAATGGCAATTTTCTCCGCAGTCATTTCGCGTTTAACGACGGGCGACGACACATTTTACAATTCTTTCTTCTATTTCTTTACTGGTCTTGTTATTCTTGTTCTTTAAAAGTTTCGACATGAAATACAAAACAATACAATTATTGAGCAATCAAAAGAACATGACTTAAGTCAACGCTACAACCTAAGATATATGAATAATCTAAAAAGTCTAATCAATTCTTGGTATTTTTGTTTTGTTTGGAGTTTTGAGTTCAATTTGGTTGGAAGTTGACTTGAGTTGAGACTTAAGTCTTGAATTAAAAATACTTATCCCTCGCTCGGTTGGTCGATGGCGGTGAGGCGTGAAAAAAGGAAGTCGTTCATCATATCTGATCTCAAGTTTATTTTTATTTTTTGTTTAATGATTATTTTCGTTAATTAATTCGTCGCGGTTTGGTAATTTTTTGTTAATAAAACAAAATATCCTTGCAATCCTTGATTAAGTTTTACAATAAACTCCCCAATGTTTCCAGGTGTGAACCTTAATAATCTTGACGCTCACCTAACAAAATCCCACCCCCGAGCAATACAAAACGTCGAACAATTCGGCGTTTTACTGGGTGAAGAAATCGTCGCCAAATGGCGGCGTTCATTGGACGCTTCATTCATTCACTCCTCATCTACAGATGGCGCTTCAACCACACCAGTAGTCACGCGGTCACCGGCACCACCAAAAACTCCACCCTCGGTGACGCCAACCCCACAACAACAACAACAACAAATTGCAACGCCACTTCCAGCCACAACTCCCGCATCGTTATCTTCAGTCAACACCGATGCCAAATCCACAGCGTCAACCCCTCAACCTATGGAAGCACAACCATCACCGATTGCTTTAAATGGCGGGCCAAAATCACCAGAAGACAACAACAATCATCATTTAAGCAACAATAATCTTCCACCTCTTGCGGCCAGTGCTACTGCTGCTATGCTCAATATGAACTTTTTGAGGGCGAATAGTGCACCGTTGACCGATGATCTCAAACCCACTTATCGTTTTGATGACCCGCACCGTACGTACCGCTATGCGGAGGAGTTGGGACTGGCACCTGGGAGTATGGTGTCGCGGCTGGGTGAAAGTTTGATACCCAAGGGTGATCCGATGGAGGCTAAACTGCAGGAAATGTTGCGTTACAATATGGATAAGTACGCCAATCAGAATCTGGATACCTTACACATATCGCGTAGAGTACGAGAGTTGTTGAGTATTCATAATATTGGGCAGAGGCTGTTTGCCAAATACATTCTGGGGCTGTCGCAAGGCACCGTGTCGGAGCTATTGTCCAAACCGAAACCCTGGGATAAACTTACGGAAAAAGGAAGGGATAGTTACAGAAAAATGCATGCGTGGGCTTGTGATGATCATGCTGTCATGGTTCTCAAATCGCTTATACCAAAGAAAGGTGAGTCTTTAACCTTTATCAAGCTTAAGCCATTTAGGGGTGATATTTGTAAAATTAGAATTTTCAAATTTTTTAAACGGATTTTAATACTTTAGGGGCTCAATAATAAGTATAAGGGACAACGACTTTGTAATCATTACAGTTTTTGAGATATTTACATTATTAACAAAAAATTTAAAAAAAGTTGAATTTTTCATATTTTAATAGCTTAACCCTATAAAGCAATACGTTTTTTTATAATGTTATACATCAAATTAAAGCTTATAAAATTTCCTATAAAACGGTTATATTATTATTTTTGTATGATATTTTATATAAATTCTACAAGGTGTTAAAACTGGTTAAAATTTTTATTTAAATTTCGTCATTTTGATTTACTTCACTTTTTAGTTGTTTTTTAACATTTAAAGTTATAAATATTTATATTGTTATATATCAAATTAAAGCTGTTTAAATTATCTACAAAATGATCCTATTTATGTTTTGGGTAAAAATTTATTATAACTTCTACAGGGGCTTAAAGAACCTTAAAATTTTTCACATACATTTTTTGTTTTGTTTTTATTTACTTTTTGGTTTTTTAAAAATAAACAAACTATAATTAATTAATATTATTATACGTCAAAATATAGCTAATTAAATTATCTATTTATGACTTTAATTCTTAATAATCTAAATATTTTGGAACAAAAACTATAAGCATTTAAACTTGATACATTCAACTATGAATTAAAATTTTGATATATTTGAGGTATAAAAACTTTAAAATCCTTGGTTTTTGTTGATACCTTGGTCGATTTGAACCTCTAGAAGCGTGAACGATTATTGTAATACTTCATAATTAATTAATGAATATTTATATCTGTTCAATTCGTTGGAGCATAACCGAGCAGGAGTTGAAAATATATAAAACCTTAAAACAATTACCATCAAGATCATGAGAATTTGGTAAAAACCAAATTAATTGCCGCGTCCGAAATGCTCGAATCGCAATTATACAATTGTATACGAAATAGCGCCATCGAAAAAATAAACAATGAACTTTGTATTAATCGCTGAATCGCAGAATTATGTGATACGATAAATCGAAAGAGTATAACGCAACCGACGTAATGTAATAATTACGAACGTTAAAAATTAATAATTCATGCGCGCGCTTCGAGCACTTTGAGATCTTGTGCGCTGATGTTAACTCGAGCGCGCAATTAAAAACTTCTTCTCATTTTAATGTTAATTTCGATTCGGCGTTTTGATATTGTTTTTATGTCTTGTGTTGTGTTGGCGTTTGATGCTTTAAATTCGGTTATTATTACCAACTACCAACGAAATTGAATTGAATTGAATGATTCACTTCCTGTCTCTTGTCTTTCTTCTCTTGGAATGAATAAAAATTATGAGCACATTAAAGTTTTAACAAATATTTCACAATAACGATGAAAATTTGAACATTTTTGTTGTTGGTATTTTACTTTTTTTTAAAATTTCAACATATACAGATTTATAAACTAATATTGCTATACACCAAATTAAAGCTGATTAAATTATCTACAAAATGATACTATTTATGTTATTTTACATAATTGTTTATAAATTCTACAAGGGTTTAAAAAAAGTTAAAAATTTTATTAAAAAATTTTATTTTTAGTTTTTTAAATTTTTTGTTTATTTAAAAACAAAAACAATAATATTGCTTTATACCAAATTAAAGTATATTAAATTGGCTATAACTTGGTTGTATTTGTTTGGTGATACATATTTGTTTTAAGGGTTAAATTTGAGTTAGAAGTTGGAAGTTGTATTTTTGATTGAGTCGTGTTATATTAAATATTTAATTTTCTTGTTGTTATTTTAGTTTCTTAAAAAATTTCAACATATACAGATATAAAAATTAATATTGCCATACACCAAATTAAAGCTGATTAAATTATCTACAAAATGATACTATTTATCTTATATTTCATAATTGTACAAAAATTCTACAGGGTTTTAAAAAAAGTGAAAATTTTTAGTAAAAAATTTTAATTTTTAGTTTTTTTACATTTTCTATTAATTAAAAAACAAAAAATTAATATTGCCGTATATATAATTAAAGCTGATTAAATTATCTACAAAATGATACTATCTATGTTTTTTTACATAATTGTTTATAAATTCTGCGAGGGTTTAAAAAAAGTTAAAAATTTTATTAAAAAATTTTATTTTTAGTTTTTTAAATTTTTTGTTAATTTAAAAACAAAAACAATAATATTGTTTTATACTAAATTAAAGCGTATTAAATTGGCTATAACTTGGTTATATTTGTTTGGTGATGCACATTTGTTTTAAGGGGTAAATTTGAGTTAGAAATTGTAAGTTGTATTTTTGATTGAGTTGCGTTCATCGCGAAAATGAATCAAAAATAATCGAATATTCGTTTGGTATTGTAACAATCGCGTGTTTTCGTGTAAATGTAAAAATCTTTCATTATTTTTCCAACCCCAACTGGCCCATGATTGTAGTTTGGTTTTTGGTGTGCTTGCATGTATCCAAAATTCGATTTTTCGTCATTCGAAGGAAACGAACCCCCGATAACGTCAAACACGCCGTAAAAATACCGTTAAAGTTTCTTTTCCTTCACCCACCCGTATTGCAGCATTTGCACCCTCTGACACATTGCATTGATTTTTACGTTTTTTATTCGTTCGCCAACCACGCGATCGCATTTACAATCAAAAACAATAAAACCAACGTGTAAGAAGAATAATAATAGTAACCAAAGTGTTTGCCAATCCGTAGATTCATTATGAGTTTTGTAATTTTTTGTAATGCTTAATACTCGATTTATCAATTGTTTGCTGGAAAACAAAACGCGACCGTGCGAATTTTGCATCATTGCGTTCATTAGCGCATTCGATTGAAAACGAAATCGCATTGTGTCGTTGTGAACACATTTTGTAACCAAACCAACAAGAACAATAATAACAAGTAAATATATTGTCATTTTGTTTGTCGGTTGGTTCGACTGTGCCGAAATTAATTTTGAAAACGACGAATAAAAATTGTCATTAAAATCAAGTCTTGATACATCGTGTTCTTCATGTTGATGGGCATTTGATTGAAGTCGCCGGAGTGCAATATTACTTCGGGCATGTTCCCATGACCGACGCGAACATGCAATGCGTTTGTAGACTCCTCCGAAGAGATGACAATAATCACCGCAGACATCGTCGGGAAAGAAATCGAGGAAACTCGAAAGACAAGCAATTATGTGCTTGCGTTCACATATGAGTTCACTCGCAACAATCAAAACGAATCAGAACACGAAACATCAACGGCACGGACAGAAAAATATAACATAACATCACAAAACGCGCTTAGATTGTCACACGCTTTGATTTCTTTTTTTGATGCAGCAACTTTAACACTCTGTATTTTTCAAACCTTACAAGATCCTGATTTCTATCAACTATCATTAAATATATAATTTAATAAGCTTTAAATTGATGTATAGCATTATATATTATTATTTATTTATATATGAAAAGTCAACAAAAAAGTAAACAAAAACAATTTTTTTTAGTTTATAAAAAATTTTCTACATAAAGTTAACACCTTGTATAATTTATATTAAATTATATACAAAAACAGGATATGGACTAATCGATAGATAATTTAATAAGCTTTAATTTAGTATATAACAATGTTATATACTTTTAGTTTATATATAGAAAGACATTTAAAATTTAAAGTAAATCAAAAATTTTGAACGCATAAATTAATTTTTAGTAAATTTTAACACTCTGTAGATTTTAAACTAATGTATATACACAAATAGGATATAGACTAATCGATAGATAATTTAATCAGCTTTAATTTAGTATATAACCTTATTAAATACTTTTAGTTATTATATAGAATATTAAGTAAAAAGTGAACTAAAATCATTTTTGGTGCATAAAATATTTTTTGTTAACTTTAACACTCTGTGGATTTTATACTAAGTGTTTTATGCAAATGTGGATTGGATCAATTGAAAGCTTATTTAATTAGCTTTAAAATGATATATGAGCTTACGCAGTAGAGCATGTCTTGTAGTCGATTACAATCGATTAATATTGAAGGCGTGCTGATTAGGTATGTTCTGCTATTTTATTACAGATTATTTTTCGTCCTCAGGCAAAGAAAGCAGTGGAGGGACGATACCTCCTTTCGGAGGTGCTCGACCAGACTCCGACCTCACCGATGAACGCTTAGCGCACATCTTAAACGAAGCCCAACACATGCAAATGAAGAACATTGTTCAAGAACCTGATAGTTTGAGCAATGACGATTCCAAATCTCCCCACGGCCAATGTCTCTCCCCCTTCAGTCGGGATTCATCCCAAAATCGTCGACTTAAAAAGTACGAAAACGATGACATCCCCCAAGAAAAAGTTTACAAGATTTACCAAGAAGAGTTGGCTAAAATCATGGGCAAAGACATGCGTGGTGCCGCTGCATTCCAAGGGTAAGTCCAAAGATCAAAACTGGCCAGATGTGGGGGATTATTTTTAAGCATTTAGAATAAGAATAGTAAAGATTTACCTAATTGTAGTTTGTTTCTTCCTCAATTGTTTAGTGGTAACCCTCTAGACCGAACTCAAGATGAAATCCGCATGACTTTGGAGGCTTACCATCGAGAGATGATGAAACTGAACCAGGGTCAAGGTTTAAGCAACCTTGGCATCTTAGCTTTACAACAACAAGCTCAAGCGTTAGCCCAACAACAACTTCATCCTTTAAATGGAGGTGTGCAAGATTTATCTATTCCCAAAGAAATTAAAATCAAAAACGGCGATGAGAAGGAGAAACACGAAGAAGATACTAGGCGTGATAGCAGTTCTGCGTTTAGTTTGGTCAGACCCAAACCGGAACCTACCACGCCTCTACCGACTTCAACAGCGTCCAGCCCTTTGGGTAATTCCATCCTACCACCAGCTACTTCTGAAGAGTTCTGTGCTTCAAGCGTTGCTGCTTCTCCGTTAGCACGAATGGCTTCTATTACAAATTCTTTGATATCCCAACCAACCTCACAACCCCATCACAATTCATCTCAGCGTCCTCTCAAGGCCGTCCTTCCGCCAATTACTCAACAACAGTTTGATATGTACAACAACTTAAACACTGAGGATATTGTTAAGAAAGTTAAAGAACAATTGAGTCAGTTCTCCATAAGTCAACGATTGTTCGGGGAGTCCGTTCTGGGGTTATCTCAAGGTTCTGTGAGTGATTTGCTGGCAAGACCTAAACCCTGGCATATGTTGACACAAAAAGGTCGCGAACCATTTATTCGGATGAAGATGTTCTTGGAAGATGATAACGCTGTGCATAAACTAGTAGCGAGTCAATACAAAATCGCGCCCGAGAAGTTGATGAGGACTGGGGGTTATGGTGGAGCTTGTTCGACTATTAGCAAACCAATGCCGCCGAAATTATTGTGTGAAGCTGCTGGGTTGTTTAATAAGATGCAGCATGAACAACAGAATCTATTACCACCTTCGTTACAATTACAACATCAAAACCCACAACCCCCACCACCTCCCATGTTGTTAACTCCACCTGGAGTACCTCCACATCATGCTATCAGCTTACAAAACTCTGCTGCTGCTGCAGCTGCTGCGGAGCATATGAAAAAGAATCAAAGTCCACATATTCAACATTCCCCAGTTGGTCCTGCGCAGAGTCCAATGAGGAGTTTGCATCAACATATTTCTCCTAGTGTTTATGAAATGGCGGCGTTGACGCAGGATTTGGATACTCAGATTATTACAACTAAAATCAAAGAAGCTTTGTTAGCTAACAATATTGGACAGAAGGTAATTTTTTTTATATCTCTCGATTCCTTACAAAACCCTTCAAAAATCCTCAAAATCTTAAAGATCTAATTATTAATGTTTGGTTTGTAATTTGTTATAGATCTTTGGAGAAGCTGTGTTGGGTTTATCTCAAGGTTCAGTCAGTGAACTCCTATCAAAACCCAAACCCTGGCATATGCTATCAATCAAAGGTCGTGAGCCCTTCATCCGAATGCAGTTGTGGCTAAACGATGCACATAACATTGACCGCCTGCAAGCGTTGAAGAACGAACGTCGTGAAGCCAACAAAAGACGTCGGTCTTCAGGCCCAGGTGCCCACGACAACAGTTCGGACACATCATCCAATGATACATCGGAGTTCTATCATTCGAACTCGCCAGGCCCAGGCCCCCCATCCGCCAAAAAACAACGCGTCCTCTTCTCGGAAGAACAAAAAGAAGCGCTGCGACTGGCGTTCGTGATGGATCCATACCCCAATGTAACAACCATCGAGTTCTTAGCCCAAGAATTAAACCTATCAAGTCGTACAATCACCAATTGGTTCCACAACCATCGCATGCGACTCAAACAACAAGTCCCACATGGTTTAGCTAACGACTTACCCCCACGGGATCAAAGCAGTGGACAGGCACCTTTCGACCCAATGCAATTCCGACTGCTACTCAACCAAAGACTCATAGAATTATCGAAAGAACGCATGGGTTTGGGAGGTGTCCAATTACCATACCCACCCTACCTGGCTACGAATCCTAACTTAGCTGCTTTGATCTCCCGCGGGATTCTATCGACAGGTGACGACTTAGCTGCTTTAAACCATGCGGTCAAGGAGCAAATGTCCGGGTTAGATCTCTCAATGGGTAACTTAAAGCGAGAACCAGGAGATTTTGATCACGATGACCACGACCATGACCAAGATGATGAGGACGAGATAGAATCGAATGCTGGGTCTGAGGATTCGCAGATATCCAATGGGAGTTTGCAAAAACCAGAAGTTAAGGAAGTAACGAATCGTCAAGTGTCCAGATCGTCACGGAGAAAACCCGCTGCTCCGCAATGGGTTAACCCTGAATGGCAAGAGAGCGATAAGGAGAAAACCACCACAAATGCAACGGGGGATGAAGTGATTATTAACGGTGTTTGTGTGATGCAAACCGAAGATTATGGACGAAGAAATTCCGAAGAGACGGTCCGAGTTGAACCCACACCGGTCCTGGATCGATACGAAGATGACCAAAGCGATGCTTCTTCTGTACGGAGTCATCACGATGAGGTGAAAATTAAAAGCGAACGAGAAGAAGATGATGATAAATCCGTTAAAAACGAAAACGATAATGATGAAGAACGGTGGGACTATTAAACTTTAAAAGTTTTAATTTAAACAAATAAATTCAACACAAATGAATAACAATAAAAAACAATCAGTGATTTTTTTAAGTAATTATTTATTATTACGTTAAGTGTTTTAATTAATTAAGTGATTTAATTACAATTAATATAAAGAGGAAAGACTCTATACAGTGCAATCAAAACAAAAAACATCGAAGACAAAAATTGCAAACTTTTGTTTTTACAAAACGAAATATCTACGATACAAATTTTGTGATTAGGTACTTGAAAATACCAAACGATTAGTTGTAATTCGTTATAATTATTAATTAGTTATAATTAAAAACAAAACCATTGGCTAACATTGAAAAAATTCCGTACTTTTCGTTTGTAAAATAATTATCGAACCAAGTTCAGTTGAAGATCCGAATTTTTTTTGACAAATTTGTTTAAATTTATAATTAATAATTAACTGATTAATTATTAAAAAGACTGTTACCGTATGTTTATAGAGAAATATATTATGTATAGCCAAAAAATCTGAATAAACTGAATGAAACTTAATCAAAATAATCAAATAAACAATACAAAACGAAAATACAAACAAATACAAATACAAGTAATTAATATTAAACGTGTATTAAGGGCTATTATTATTATTATTATCATTCTTTGATTTAGTTCTTGAAAGGAAGCAAACAAAAATGTTTATGAAATGTTTCAATCAATAAACATTGTGATATTTGCTTGTTTGTAAAATGTGAAAGACAAATTATGGTTTAAGTTTTTTTAAGTTTTATATTCACACAACAATTAATTGTTAATATCTATACGAAGGCCAAAAATTTATTACATTTTGAAAAAATTGAACGAAATTCAAAGAAGGAATATAAATAAAGTACTAAGTATTTAATTCGTAAATTAAACAAAGGTTAAAATGTTTTAAACAATTTTTAGACTTTAAGGACGATATTGAAACAACAAAGAATTCGATCAAACTTTTATTTCTCACGAATCACTTCCAGATGTAATAAATCTAATCGAAATACTTATTCATTAATATGAATATTAATTAATCATTCATTCATGTTTTGTATATACATTTTGATTATTTTTTTTTTTTGGGAACATAATACACTGATTTTTAATTTTATTTCTAGTCTTTTTTGTTTGACCAAAATTTTCTTTACAGTTAAAAGGCCAGTAAAATGTAAATAAGATCTCAATTCTTTTGCTTTGTTTATGTTTAGTTATAAACAACTGAAGCATATCGTAGTTTAGTAGAGTTTGACTTTCAAATGACACAGCCAATAAAATGAGTTGTAAGTGAATTGTAAGAAGAATCAAAATATTGAATAGTTGAATGTCCAAAAAGCAAAACCAAAACTTGTTTTGAAAAAATTACAAAAGTTTTGTTTAGTGCAATATTTAGGATTTGTAGCAATTGTATTTAAACAAAAAAAACAAAGTACGTGTACGAATGTAAATTAATTCATAACAAACAATTTGGAACAACACAAAATGCAAAAAAAACGTAAACAAATACGTAACTTGATCGTTTTACTCGATATCTTGGTTGGTTAATTAGATATACAAGAGTAAAACGATTCATTAGCTAAAGTAAAGTTTAAAGTAAAAAGTAAATATATTGTAAAATAAAATTTATTAATTTCGAAGCAATTACACGTAAAAACAAAACCAAACAAAGTGACGTGAAAGAAGGGGTTGAAACGTATTATAATTATAAGTAAAATGAATATAAATATAAATATTGATAGCTAAAAATAACATTTGCAAAAGAAGAAAGGAAGAAAGGAAGGAAGTTTATGACAGATTTTTTTGTTTTGTGAATTTTCGATTTTTGTTTTGTTGTTGATTGTTACAACGATGCAATATAAGTTTAGGTTTTAATTAATTAAGTAATTGATTCAATATAATTTCTTATTTGTGTATAATATTGTCTATAAATTGTTTATATTAAGCTTTAATGCGTTAATGTTTAAGAATTATTTGTCTTCGAGCAGTAAATCATTGATATTGATTTGAATTGATTTGAATTAATATTAATGAGGTTTATTTGTTTATATATAAATTATAAATATATATAAATAAATAAGTTAGTGAGGAGTATGTGAATGATTAATGCAAATGAAGCAAATATGAAGTAAAATTGCTTCACGAGATCGTAGATCTTTGAAATGAATCATTATTCTGTAAATATTTATATTATCATATCATCTTTTGAAGTTTCTAAATTAAACATTTCTCTGTATTTAAAAATAATGTGTCTATTTATTTTTTTTTTTGTTTTTAATGATTTGGTGGTGTTTAAGTGGTGTTTTTTTTCGGTTTTTTCAGGATTTTGATGGATTTTTTGAAGGTTATTGTTTGGGGTTTTGTGGAATTTGATTAAATGGTTTGTTTGGGTGTTGTTTTGTACGTTTCATGTGTTTATTGTGTTTATTTTTGAGTTTTTGAGGTTTAAAAATAGAAGTTTTGTATGGGTGAATGAGTTTTGTTGTGGGTAAATTGAGTGTTTTTAAATTAGCTATAACTTTTTAGATAATTATCTAAATTTAATTTTTTTAATTTTTATGGATAAATTAAATATTCTTCTTTTATGTGTTTTTTTGTTTAGGAATAATTTTTATTTTTAGTATTTTATTTTTGATGTTGAAGTTTAGTAATTTTTGTGGTTTTTGAAAACACGTGTTGAGGAATTAACTATAACTTTTGATGTAATTGCTATATTTTAGTATTATAATTTTTAAATTATAGTTACTTAGTTTGTACTTTATGTTTATTACAATTACATTAAAATCCATTGTTTAAATATTTTATTTTAGGCTTTAAACATTTACTATTTTTTACTTTTTTAAAAATACGTACTTTTAAATTAATTATAACTAATTGCTCAAATGCGGAATTTTAACTAGTAAATTTTTATTTTATAGCCAAAAACATTTTCTTTAATATAGTTTTTAGCTCAATTCAAAATTCATATTCTAAGTATTTTTTTTTTACTTACAAACTAAGGCAATTTTTGATTTTTACTAAAACATACCTTATGAAAACAGTAATAACTTTTTACTTAATTACTAAATTTTTAATTTTAAATTTTTATATAACAGATAAAGAGTTGTTCTTTTATGTGATTTTTGATTTCATTTAAAATTCAATCTAGAAGTATTTTATTTTTTGATTCAAAATTAGTCTATTTAAATTAGTTGATAAACACACTTTAGGAAATTAAACATAACTTATTACGTAATTAATAAATTTTACTTTTATAATTTTTAAATTATAGCCGAAGAGTTGTTCTTTAATCCACATTTTAATTTAATGTAAAATTAAGTTTCTGAGTATTTTATTTTTGCTCTTAAACTCGAGTCATTTTTTTGTAATTTTACACCAAAATTATTTTTAGTACAAACGACATTGACGCGACATCTATTGAATTGTTTTGGAAATATTTTTAAATTATTTTAAATAACTCTTGAATAAAATGACTTTATATTAATGTAAAACATAGTAAAACATACATATAATATTATGCTGATTGATTTTAAAGTAAAATAAAGCTTTAACAATAACATTTATAATTATTATAAAAATATTTAATTCACAAACGGACATCGTAGCGTCATCTTCTTGTCATATATTGAACTACTTTCAAAAATTAAAAATTTTTATTGCTGGAAAGAAATATCCTATTTACAAAATAAATAACAATTATTATTATTAAATTTTATAATATTTTTAATGTATTTATTGTGAAATTACGACTTAGTAACGTTATTTAAATATGTACAGTATTTACATTTTATTCAGTGCACTGCACTGGAGAGAATGGCAGTCATTGCTGTCAACTTGACATAAAAAAATCCCCTAGAATCATTTTGACACTAGTATTGTGATCGTCGAGTGAAAAGAAGGAAAATTGTTCGATCACAATCGCTTTTGTACGCAAAATTTATTAGTTTCCGCAGAGAAAATGCGTCGTATGTTAGGGTTATAACAATAAGACGTATAAAACTAAATCTTGGAATCAGTTCAGCGAAAAAATCGGCAAAACTTCTCTAATATTCTTGTGTTTTGATTGAATCTGATTGGAGTTTCCATCAAAGTGAGTCAAGGTTAACGACGTCTCCGTAAAAGAGGTACTGCGTTGCTATTTATAAACATTTCTGCAATTTTCGTGAATGTTGTGTTCGTTTGGGATATATTTAAACGTGTTCTCTCATATTGCAGGCAGTTGCAGGTTATTCAGCTTAGTAGTAGGTGGGCCAAAGTGACTAGTCATCATTGTGTGAAAACATCATGTCACTGAAGCCTCGTACTGTAGATTTCAATGCAATATGGACCAACCTGCAGGAGACTGTGCAAGGGGTGCTTACCCTAGGAAAAGTGTCACGATATACTTGGAACGACCGATTTTCGTGAGTTAAATAACGCTTTTCCAAGTTTACAAGTTGTTTTAGGGTTATATTTAAATAAGTTATAAAAATATGATTATTGTGTGTTATAGGGATGTTTATTCTTTGTGTGTGGCTTTACCTGACCCAATGGCAGATAGGCTGTATGCTGAAACAAAGCAATACTTGATTGATCATGTTGCACAGCTGTTGGAAAAGGTGCAGGAAGGTGGCGATGCAAATTTGATTGTAAATTATTACAAGTATTGGTCAACTTATTCTGAAGGACTGAAATATTTACATCTGTTGTACTGGTATTTGAATCAGCAGCACATTAAGACTCAGAAACCTTCAGATGCTGAGATGATTTATGGAAATTCAGATTCAAATTGTAAGTATTTGGTGGTGCTTGTGGGTTTGATGTTTTTTTTTTGTATATTTGTTGGTACAATTGTGTTTTATGTAGAAAAGAAATTATGATTTGTGTAATAGTTTTTATTTATGTCTTCAAAAACTTACTACGGTAAGTGAATTTTTTCATTTCTTTCGGTATAATGTTCAGTTCAATGACTTAGTTTAGAGTAGTTAAACTGTATCTCTGCCGCATACAGATTGAACTAATACCTTAAGCTTAGTTTATTGTGTGAGTTTGAATGACAATACTCATTTTAAGTCAATCATCTCTTTTACGCATTTAAAGCAATTTTTGATTGAAACCCGCTTGTGAAATTTGTCATAACTATTTTTATAATTGCCCAATTTTATCTTTGAAAATTTTGAATGGTAACCAAAGAGTAGGTCTTTCGTGTACATTTTAAATCAATTTAAATTTCTTCCCCTAAGTATTTTATTTTTGCTTTCAAAGTTTGTCAATTTTTGAAATTTTCGAAAACACGCTACGGGAAATTGATTATAACTCCTTTTCTTATGGTCCAATTTTATACGGCAAATTTTTAATTAGTAGCCAAAGACTTGCTCTTTCATGTGTAGTTTGATTCAATTTAAATATCATCCCCTAAGTATTTTATTTTTGCTTTCAAAGTTTGTCGATTTTTGAAATTTGTGAAAACACGCTACGGGAAATTGGCTATATCTGCTTTTGTTATAGTCCAATTTTATCAGACAAATTTTTAATTTGTAGCCAAAGAGTTACTCTTTCACGTGCACTTTGATTCAATTTAAATTTCATCCCCTAAGTATTTTATTTTTGCTTTCAAAGTTCGTCAATTTTTGAAATTTTCGAAAACACGGTACGGGAAATTGACTATAACTGCTTTGGTTACAGTCCAATTTTATCAGACAAATTTTTAATTAGTAGCCACAGAGTTGCTCTTTCATGTGCAATGTGATTTAACATAAATTTCATCCCCTAAGTATTTTATTTTTGCTTTGAGAGTTGGACAATTTTTGTAATTTTCGAAAACATGGTATGGGAAATTGACTATAACTGCTTTTGTTACAGTCCAATTTTATCAGACAAATTTTTAATTAGTAGCCAAAGAGTTGCTCTTTCATGCGTACTTTGATTCAATATAAATTTTATCCCCTAAGTATTTTATTTTTGCTTTCAAAGTTCGTCAATTTTTGAAATGTTCAAAAACACGCTACGGGAAATTGGCTATAACTGCTTTTGTTATAGTCCAATTTTATCAGACAAATTTTTAATTTGTAGCCAAAGAGTTACTCTTTCATGTGCACTTTGATTCAATTTAAATTTCGTCCCCTAAGTATTTTATTTTCGCCTTCAAAGTTGGTCAATTTTAGAGTAAAATTTTGAGGTTTGGGGGGGGTCGGTTTTTAAAATTTTAAGTTAGGCAACCATACTTACACTTTTTTTTTTTTTGAAATTTCATCAAATTTATTTTTGTTATCTGTAAATTTTAGTTTTAGAGTTTCTCTTTGATATTATTGTTCATTCAAGAAGCAAGTCATTGTTTTAGTTTTACATTTACTCTTAAAGTTAAATAGTAAAATTTCATCTGTAAATTTCTCCAATTATATGTTGTGTAAATTTTGTTAAAGCTGAGCAAATGGAAATCAACGAATTATCTCTTGAAGTTTGGAGAACAGGAATGATTGCACCATTAGGAAAACGGCTAGTCAAACTTCTACTAGAAGCTATCGAAACAGACCGATTGAAAAGAACAATGTCTGTTCCAATTGACGCAGTGCGCTTCACAATTCTATCATTCGTCGACGTCCAAATCTACAAAAAGAAAGGTCAACTGCAACTGTATCAAGAACTCTTTGAAGAACCGTTCCTGAATGCTAGTGGCGAACATTTCAAACGCGACGCAGCCCGATTACTAGAAGAACGCGACGTGAGTCTCTACATGGAGCGAGTCATAGCCAAAGTCGAGGAAGAACTTCACCGCGCAAAAAAGTTTTTACACATATCTTCGTTATCTAAAGTTTCTGAAAGGTGCGAACAACACATGGTAGCTGAACATTTAAATTTTTTGTACTCTGAAAGCATGACGATGGTCAAAGCTGAGCGAAAAAAAGACTTAAGTAATATGTACAAGTTGCTTAAAAGCGTGCCGAGTGCTTTGAATGTTTTAATCGAAACGGTTTTAAATCACATAAAGTCGCAAGGCTTGGCCGCTATTGAGTACTTACAGTACGATAATATTCATATTAATTTTGTGGAGAATTTGTTGGATGTGTATCAAAAGTACAAAGAGCAGATTCAGGAGGTCTTCCATGGCGATCAGAACTTTATGGGCGCACTGGATAAAGCGTGTAATTCGGTGATAAATTACCGACCGAATAATGGTAAATCGCCGTGCAGAAGTCCGGAGTATTTGGCGAAATATTGTGATACGTTGTTGAAAAAATCGAGCAAAGGTATTACGGAAACGGAGGTCGATGAGAAATTGAAACGAAGCATCACTATTTTCAAGTATATTGATGATAAAGATGTGTTTCAAAAGTTCTACGCCAGAATGTTGGCGAAGCGATTGATACATCAGCAGACGCAGAGCATGGACGCGGAGGAGGCGATGATTAATCGTTTGAAGCAGGCTTGCGGGTATGAGTTTACCAGTAAGTTGCATCGAATGTTCACGGATATGTCTGTGAGCTCGGATTTGAATACCAAGTTCAGCGCGTTTTTGAAGAAAGATGACATTGAGCTGGGAATTAATTTCGTTATCTACGTCCTGCAAGCTGGAGCATGGCCGTTGGGTCAGGCGATTGTTACACCTTTTGCGTTGCCCCAGCAATTAGTAAAAAGTGTACAAATGGTAAGTTTTTAAGATAAGAGGTGGATAGTTTAATACGCTTTTTGATTGCCTGTTTATTTTTTGTTGGGTATTTTTTTCAATTTTTCGAACACACCTTGCCGGACATTGGCTATTAATTCTAGCCACATTGTCCTAGATTAGGTTTCTCTTTTCTTTTGTGTAGTTTCAGAGTTGTTCTTTCATTTTCTACTAAGTTCATTCCTTAAATCATCCCCGAAGTATTTTATTTTTGCCCCCAAAGTTGGGCATTTTTTCGTGATTTTGGAAAACTCTTCGTAGGAAATTGGCTGTAAATTCTATCCAAATTCATCTCATTTTTTTTGTTTTTTTGAAAACACATCGCAGGAAATTTTCTGTACATTCTAGCCAAATTTACCTAGGTTTGGCTTTTATTTTTCCTTTGCAGTTTAAGAGTTGTTCTTTCATTTTCCACTAAGTTCATCCCTTAAATCATCCCCGAAGTATTTTATTTTTGCCTCTAAAGTTGGGCATTTCTTTGGTTTTTTGAAAACACGTCGCAGGAAATTGGCTGTAAATTCTACCCAAATTCAGCTAGATTTTGTTTCTTATTTTTCATTTGTAGTTTAAGAGTTGTTCTTCCATTTTCCACTAAGTTCATCCTTTAAATCATCCCCGAAGTATTTTATTTTTGCTTCTAAAGTTGGGCATTCTTTCGTTTTTTTGAAAACACGTCGCAGGAAATTGGCTATAACTTCTAGCCAAATTTACCTAGATTTGGTTTCTTATTTTTCATTTCTAGTTTAAGAGTTGTTCTTTCATTTTCCACTAAGTTCATCCCTTAAATCATCCCCGAAGTATTTTATTTTTGCCTCTAAAGTTGGGCATTTCTTTGGTTTTTTGAAAACACGTCGCAGG
>JARJDS010001217.1:0-11852 GCA_030264155.1 Atheta pasadenae
AATTCTTTTAAGCAATATTTTATAAACCACATCCTGCAAACACAAACGTTTTCCGCTCTCTGTTTGTTCGTAGACTTAATTATTTTATGCGCCAACTCTTCCTTCTTAACGTACTTGTGTACTTCAACTTCTTGTACTCCTTCGCATACAAATGTTGGGTGGTATGTTTATAAATCGGACGTGTTTTCTTATTGCCGGCGCGCGTTTAATTTCCCGGCGCTGCATGTTTACACAATGAGAAAATAAACTATCGCGGGGCGGCTTAATTACGCGCATAACGAGCTGAAAATTTGTGGCGCACGTGTGGGAATTGTGTGCAAACGAGCCACGACTAGAACGAAACAAGAAAAATCCTGCTCAAACGGATGCCGCCACAAGCGGATAAAAACGTATCCTTCAAATGAACGGTACGGCAGACGAAATTTATTAGTCCTGTCTTTCGTACACGTGTAAATACCGTTTACGCGGGACTTACGAAAGGAAAAGAAGATTTTGCTTACTATGTACGCTGGTAGCACCTACCCTGCGCAAAGGTGAAAGAAACTGAGAAGAAGACTTGAGTCTTGAGACAGGAGGAATTATCAGATACGCATCTACATGTTGAACGTTTAGCGACTTCAGCGGTAGCAATAGATGCAGCAGTATGTGCGGAAAGCCATTAGAAACTAATCGGGATTTTATCGCAAACGTATCGACAGCTTTGGGAAAGATAATTTAGATGGTTTCGACTTTATTTAAACGACACTCAATGTCAATTTCAGTCCTAGTGAATTGTAATAAAAATTGTCGTGGGAAAACCAGCCTTGTGCAATTTTTTGTATCATTTTAACTTTACTCCCTAGATGGCGTTACTTCCAAAATAATTATTTTTCAAATTTTTAACTACCTAATTAAATTATTTCACTCACAATACAATCATTTTACTTAGTTTCAGTAATTTTTCACTCGACGCATTGTTCGACTTTTACCATGTGAGAATAAATTACAAAAACACAATGCATATAAATTAACTCACCTTTACACAACCAAATTGAACGAGACGCGACGCACGAACGTGATGCGTATATATTCTTTATTCTAAATTCTTCGCATCTTTGCGTCCGCGCACCATAACTTAAGTGACTTAAGTACCACTTACACTTTAGTTTAATATGGAAGTTCGTGAATAATAACTAATTGTGCGGCCGGCCACGCCAGCAGATATTAACCGTATCCACGATGAAATCAACTTGCACACACACACACACTCACACACACACACACTCACACACGCACGCAAGCAAGAAAGAGTATCATGATATTTGTCGGATCAAGAACCAAGACCAAGGTCATACGCGTATGAGAATTGTGTTAATTATTACTCATCAACAGCGCGAGCTATTATTCTATGCTGTGTTCTCGTTTTATGCTCCGCAACCACAATATCTGTTCATATCTTACGACTTATTCATCGTTGTTGTAGTTATGATTAATTATTATTAATAACCCAATGTTTACGAGTTGATATTTATTTAATTTACAGCGCAAAACGTTCTTACTTATTATGATTGCACACTACATAGTTAAAATGTGTTGCAGACACATCACATTTTATGACGTGTACAGTTATTTTTACTTTTTTTAGGTTAAATAATCCTCAATGCATATGCAACTGCACATGCAGATAGTTAAAGTTGCGATAGGTACTCGCATACATTCAAGGGAGATTAGATCAAAATAAATACAAGAGTTACTATTATTAAGCGCGCTTTTATGGTGGAGATAAATACCGAAGACGCTGCGTTGCGCTGCAAGGAAAGCCCTCATGGGAACTTTGCGCAAAGCTTCAGTATTTTGCATCTAAAGATGTAAATTAATGTTTGCTGTATAATGTAAATCTTGAGTGCAGATGAGATGTTTTGCAGTTTTAGTAGTCAAAAGAAGTTAAGCCTAATTTACGCACGGTAGCACTAGGGTCACCCTAAGGTCAAACTATTACCAAACAGATGGCGTTAGTATACACAACACAATTTTGTTTTTACTACAAGTATAGAAGTTATGACTATAAAATTCCAAAAACAAAAATTTTAATTCTTGGATTTGTTGTCATTCTAATCGTTGTGATGTTATTTTAGTTATTTATGTGCAATTTGTAGCAACATTAGTTTAATGTCGCATCGTGTCCAATGTGTCCAAGAACTCCTACCAGCTGTGCTCACACGTACAAACTTACAACTATCGCTATCGTTATACAGCTAAGGTGTTGAGATTCTTGGATCGCAGCATCCAACAAATGCGACGAGTATGTTTTAGAGTGGATCCGAGATTCGTGTAAGTTGCAAGTTTTCGATACCGCATAAGAAATCGCTAGAAAAATATTGTTATGCAAATTTAGGGTTGAGTGCAAAGAAATATATCTTTTTTTTAGCAATGTCTAAAAATGGTACTATTGGTTTGGAAATCCGACGACACCGCCGTCGGGATCACCGCCAGTTTACTGGCTTTTCAAACATTTGTGCTTCTGCTGTGCGATTGATTGAACACACTTCAAGTTAAAAGAGTTAAATTTTACTTAATTTAAATAAATTTTTTTTATTTTTAATTAAAAAAAGTTATATTATTATTTATTATTATTATTTTATTATTACTATATTATTATTATTATTATATTATTATTATTATTTTATTATTATTTTATTATTATTTTGTTATTATTTTATTATTATTTTGTTATTATATTATTATTATTTTGTTATTATTTTATTATTATTATATTATTATTATTTTATTATTATTATTATATATTATTAACTGTCGTTACAGTTACAGAAGAATTGAATAAATTTTGAACCAAGAATAGTATTACTTCAACCCTAATTTGCAAAACAACAGATGCGATCTAGCTCGGTCGTTCGGTCCCGGACTCGCCGACTAAACACGAAAACCAATCACTTGGCTATTTTTCTAGCGATTCCTTATGCAGGATCGAAAACTTTCATCTTGCAACTTACACGAATTGCGAATCCACTCCTAAAGTCGTCATAAACCGTTGCACGACGCGCATAAATTACACGCGTATGACATCTCCGGTACAAAAGCGTTGTCGCGCTTTTCACGCGCGAATGAGCGCTGGGTTAAAACATGCAAGCCACTGAAGAGATCTTCCTACGTTTATCACACACACAGTGTCATACCTTGCAGCGTTTTGCATTTCGTTGTCGTCGCATTCATCATTTCTTGCGGCATGAAATTTAATGAAATATAATCCCAAATGCAGATTTTATGTTAATTTATTTAATTAGGACTAAACGTTTGTACTATAAAAAACAGCGTTGCTGAGCAAAATACTGGTGAAAATTTTAAAACCTTGAATCTAACGCCCAACAGACTGCGTGACTGATTTGTATGTTTTTTTTAAAGAAAATTTTATAATTTTTATAATTAATGTATGTATGAATTAAATCGAGATAAAGTAAGAGTAATTTTATTGAAAGCACCTAAAGCGCTTGAAAATATAGTACATTTTTGCGTCGTCAGGTGTCGTCAATTAACCGATATTACGTATCATAAAATTTTATGTGTTGCCCAATTACTATTATAATGCACGGCCTTAACGCGTGCTTTAGCGCATCCGCTAGCCCATAATCACGCATTTTTCCTGTCGGCGTTTCACCGGCCTGTCAGTGCATAATGCCAGACTTTGCGATCGACACAAAAGTAAATGTTTAAAAGCGCGACGCAAACAGAAAGTATCATGGATAATCAATATGTGCAACAAACGCCGTTTACCAAACTCTTTTATACGTTGTTCTTTACAATACAGCTTTACACACCAATAAAAAAACAAAATTTGTTTTTTTAACTTCAAAAAAATTGTTTGGTGTTTAGTGACAAGTTTTGTTTTATCCAAAACTCCCGTGATCAGTGATGCAAAACACAAGAACAACGCATTTGGTTCGTTATTCACTTGTTTCCTAACAACTAACAAGATAACAAGCTCTCAACTACTCCTAGCGTTAAATTTGCATATTTTCACCGTTTTACTATGCATTCGCGTTTTACGTTTACCCACGATTTGGTGTTTTATTAAATTAACTGCCAATTTTAACACGGGTGAACGATTCGTACCGCCAAGCACAATCTATAATTTCGCGTGCCGCGTAAATCTATCAAATTGTAAAACGTTCAAACAAGTAACAAACTAATAAAAGCACGTTTATGGTCCGAAGTCGAGCTGCTCTGCTCAACAAAACAAACGTGTGTTTTAAATTAAAACACAGCCAGCTGGTTTTAATTAAAATTTTCCGGCTGACAAAAAAAGAATGAAACATAAAAAGAAACAAAACAATCACCAGATTCTGTCTACTCAAGACTGTATACTGTTTTTTATGCTTGTGTAACTTTTTATTTGGCTTATAATTATTTTAAGGCAACTAAAGGTAAAAGACCAGCGTTAAAATGTTTGGAACGTTGTGCAGCCACGAGCCGCCTTCATGCTTTCGTGCCTCTCGGCGCATTTCCGTTAATTAAACGCAACACTTTCGCGACGTTCGACGCAACAGAACGGATGTAATCACATTGCGTTTGTTTTGTTGCGTTCAATTGTTACACTTTGATGTTTATTCACATTCCAACGCTAGCTAACGTAACAAACGAAACAAACAATCAATTGTTTTTTTTTTGAAAACTATACACCAACAGATGGCGTTAGTGTCGATTATGAAATTATTCTAATAGAATGAATTTAGTTTGTGACTTGAACTTGTCACGCAATAAGTTATGCATGTCTTCGACGATTTAATCAAAATCACCGTAACGTGTCCAATTTCCAATCGCATCGGGCACGCGTTTTCTCTCGCCGCATGTAATACTTAATAGATAATGTTAGCCAACATCAATCCATCCATCTGTCTGAATAGCACCACAACATACCACAAACTATGAAGGTTGTGTGGCTGTGTACTAAGTATGCAAATAAATGATTATTGCTTTCGCTGCATAGCGATAGATTGAGTTTTAAACTCGCGAGTCTTGGTGTGCCTGTTTTAGCAGCAAAATTGCATGAAAGCAACAAAAAAATTCCACTGGTGACTTTAGTCTTTAGTCGTACCGTAACGACTTGTAACGGCATTATTAAGTAATGAAGTAATGCAAATATTGTGATAGAATGATGGATAATATTCAAAACAGGCGTTGATTAATCTGTAATGATTGTTGCCTCGACTTATGCTAATTCTAAACAAACACGAATAATTAAAACGTTCGTGTTAATCGTTGCAAACAGATTTAAATATTTTACTTACGTGAATTACCACAGTTAAGTCAACTAAAGTTAAGTTAAGTAAGACGTGGAAGAAGTAGAACTCAAAAACTTACCTGAAACAAAAAAATTAAATATCAATAACATTAATATCAAATAAAAATCTTAATTTCTTGTAATCCAATTGACTTTTCTTGTAAGTAACAAGTTGTATTAAATTTTGAATACATCAAATAACCGTAATCTTGTAATTCATAAGTGACTATTCTACGTTTCTATTCTAACCTTCAATAGTTTCTTTCAAATTAAAAAGAAACATCAACTTCTACTTCGGATTCTTCCTGCCTGCTTATTTTTAAATACCACAACTAAGTCTTTATTAAATCACATGTGTTCTCAAGTATACATGTCTATTGATTTGTCATTTTAACGGTGAAGGAAGTTATAAAATTATTCAAATCAAATAGGATTGGGATACTACTCACAATCCACGTCTACCAACATTCGAAACTAGTAGATTTGTGTTTTTAGAGTGGATCCGAGATTCGTGTAAGTTGCAACATGAAAGTTTTCGATTGCGCATAAGAAATCGCTAGAATCACATTTGAATCAATTAGTCGCTACTCTTACATTGTTGGATTGTTTATCGCGCTTAACAATTGAAAAACCTAGACGAAATATTGTACACACAAAATCTAGTTGCCAGTTTTTCAACATAAGAAAACATATATTTTCACCATAAACAGGTAATATTAATTTTTAATAATTTCCTTCGCCGTTTTTTATTAAATTGCTAATTTATTTTAAACCACGTGTTACGTTAATGGCATTTCTGGTCGTATCTCTTAGAAGTCTCTTAAGTCAATGTAATAATACACAGTTATAAATTATATTTTAAAGCGAGAGTGCATAAAGTAACTCCTATGTAATTGATGCAGCATCTGCAATTGCGTCATTAATTTTGCTTATTGTCGAGGCGGATCCTCAGCCAATGGAATCGCGCATCGCAATGCAAAGCCACAGAATGCCAATGTAACAGCTTCTTAGATCAAATAGTCAATTTCTAAGCATCTACTTCGTACACTTGGTACTTGGTCAATCTACTCTGAACACGGCACCAAATTACCTCCACCGGCTTGTCTGCAATTGCAATTGCAACACTCTATTGGTTCTTGATATAGGTACTTACTACCACAGAGTCATATACAAAGTGTTTTGTTCATTTTATTAAATTTAAACTTTAAAATTCAATTTTAAAGAATTCTTTTAGTAAAATGTTGTGTAACACTTTGTATAACGAAGCGTGCAACTTGTAAAACTGGTAGCAGTTGCAACCGCAGTTGCAGTCGCAGCTGAAGTGGTGTCTATTCTAAGGATGTACACGCCGAGAAAGAAGAAACATCTCGGTTCATCTTTGTTCATCATTCTTATCCCAACGTCCTATATTGCCTTTACCTCGTCAATGGTGAAGACAGACTGAAGACAACTTCTTGGCACTCATTTGTTTTTTTTAGTAGTAACGCAAGTTGATACGCAACTGCGGTTTCCGATCGTTTGCAATCATCCACAACTCTAACCTCAAATGTAAGTAATTCAAAAACCTAACCTCAAGTTTGCTTATAAAATAATTTGATATCTATTTCTAACGAAATTTATTATTAATTCTTTTAATCTCAAATAATAATTGTAAGTCACAATAAACAAAAATCTTGATCATCTTTCTTTCCGCGACATTGCACACCGTCAATAAACGCAAATGCCGCATTGCAAGTCACGATTATACCAAACTCCCCAAACGTTTGCGCATTGAGGCGACTAAAATGCCATTAATTTAACTCTCGAGAACTCTCTTGCGAAACATTGACATCAAGAGACCACTTCATGACTTCAGCTACAAGACAATAATAGACAATAATAATAATAAAGAGCGGATAAAGTGAATAACTATTATTGCATGTAATCTTTTGATTTGCCAATAAACTAGCATTCATTTCATACCAACTTGCATGCTTTGTCTCTCAATGTGTGTCTTTATTTTCATTGCAATTTTGTTACCTTCGTTTAAACACAGCGTCTGCGTGTAATTTGTTGGTACTCAAGATGCGAGGCGCGGCGTTTAATGTTTGAAAAAAGTGCACACTGAGAGACGAGTAGTGTGTAATAAGCCGAAAGTATTTTATGTAAAAAATCGCGCCACAATGTTAATATAATGCCACACAGAAAATTGCTGCATCACTTTTTGTCTTGCCGCATCCTTCGAAAGTGACTTCTTCAATCTTGAAAGTTATACGTTATTAGATATCGCGGCGTAAGAGACATAATCACACACGTACTTACAATCTAGTAGGTTGTCTAAGTAATTTTGTTCGTTACTTTTGTTATTACCTTCAACACTTTGCATAATCTTACAATACATGACTAAACCAAAAAAAAACGAAGAAAAATATTGATAGTTTCACTTTTATTGACTAAACTAAACTCAGTAGATTTTGTTTAGTCACAGAACCCTCGCATTTGTTGTGTATTTTTATTGCTTTCAGGGTAAAATCAACCCCAAGTCGATCACGATCACAATTCACGTTTCAATGGTTATGCGTTGGGAGTGTTGTGACTTTATCTACTATAGTTGAGACACCCTCGGTAAGATAAAATCGAAATTGTTAGGACCACCAACCACCAATAAGCCAAAAACAACATTTACTTATTTCTTTGCACCCTCAAATTAAGATATCGTTGATAACACAACACGCAACAAACAATGGTAATATACAGACAATTCTTGACATTCTTGATAAAAATAAACCAAACAAACATAGTCACGTGATGTTAACAACTTCTACTTAGTTAGACCTTAAATATCTACACAAAAAATCATGAAAAACTTGTTCTAGGAACCATTAGTGCTGATTTTAGTAACCAACATAACCTCAACAAACCACAAAACAATAAACTGTACATCTCAACGCGAAATGGTTATAATGATGATGATAGCAATCCAATAGCAAACGCAATCTCAGTTGCAATGTGCGCCAAGTAAGTACTGTAATATCACATCGCTATGCGTTACTTATGCGGATGTTTGTCATGTTTACTAGCACATTATGTGTAAAATTTATTGTTTTCTGATAAAAAGAACTTATACAACATACACATTCCTAAGAATTTGTAGTCCTAGTACTCCAAACCCTCCAATAACAGTAAATATATACAAAATCAACGACACAAACCAATAAAATTTATTGTATTATATTTATCAATCATCTTTAATCTTTAATCTCAATCTGCAAGCAATAATTTATAGTTTCATGAAGAATTGTTTAGGTTTAAATGTTTAAATATAATAGACACTGGGATAATGGTACGATAAATGTGATTGGTGCAAGCTTATTGCGAATAAAATTATTCTGGAATTACAAACTTGTAAAATCGTAATGATTCGCAGTGAACGGATTTGCGATGCATTTTTTGCGAATTATTACAGAGGCGCGCGCGGTAATATGCCGTTTTCTTGCGTTATTCACACTTGATGTTGGAACTCGAGGAAGTCGGATAACGTTATAATGCATTTCTACGTCTCGCAATCAGATTCATCGTTATTCGTTACACATTACCGCAAACAAATACACAAACGAACAAATGTTGTGGTAAATATATTTATAAACTTTAATGATTGTATTCTAGCTGTTTAAATAATGTATTTATGATTATTTTGTTTCAGCTGGATGTGGTGTCATTTGGTGCGCATGCGTCAAGTACTTTCAACAAATGCGGTTTAAAAATATAATCTATACGATAGGGTAAGTAAGATAATATATAAAGATCGATTACTGAATCTAATCTGATCTAATTTTATTTTCAAATTCTCAAATTACTACTTTTTTTAATTTCAAAGTTAGAATTACATTTATGTACTTATAAAATATTTGATATATATATTGTTTTGTTTTAATTCACTTTCATGTTTTGTTTGTTTTCGGTTTTTGTTTTAGTCCCCAATAGAGTTTTGTTTTTTTCGCTTTAGTTCTTTATTGCGTGACTCATCCGATTATATTAAAAAAAAGTTACCCAAAGTTAACTCGATTTTTGCTTCATTGCAACGCCTACCATGACCATGAAGACACCGACCGCCTAGTGTTTATAAATTTACCAGCAAACAGCGTAAACCTTAACGAAAACCACGCTTTTGTACCCTCTGTGTCATGCGTGCACACGTTTCAAACTCACCACCCGATGCGCAATGTATCATTATGATGATACCAGACACAAAATTCCATACATTTAATTGATGGATATTCCCTTTTATTAAATTTTCCACACTATAACTAAACCACTATAATACCACTAAACCAGCATGTTTTGTAAACATAAAAAGCGTGCTGATATATTCCAATATAAGGGTGCGTTGACGCGTGCGCAAGTTAATTAAATCAACACGAATTAAATTGTGTCGTATTGAACCCAATAAAGGGGATAAAAAATTTAAATTGCTGTTAAATATACTTAACTAAATTAAATTTGATCCCAATCATAAATTATAACATAAAATATTAAATTACCATTAAACACCCCCCTCCCTCTACTCCCCGAATAAAAAATATATATAAACGAAGGTTTATGAAGTATTTATACACAACATAATAATTTTAGACTTGTAGGCAAAAAATCAACTTATAAATAAATCAAAATTTTAATGGATTTACTCATCACATCGTTTTTTGTTCTCTTGGAGGGTAAAAAACGGTGAAAAGCTATTAACTTCATGTTTAGTATTCACACAGAATAAGTATCGAATCGTATGAGTCTGAAAATACTTGGAAATGAGAAGATTCCATTTTCAAACCGGTTTTATTTTATTTCTCCATTGAGAGTATTGAGGAGGGTGGCTAGGGAATGATGAGGGTGACACGAAACATGTGAATATTATTATCGGCGTCGATTCTCAGCCTTACATTCACAACAAAATCGTTAACGATTCCCCTTACCCCCACCATATCCATACAATGAACCCCAGATAAATAAAGTTGTGAGTTCTATCCACCCTCACACAACATTTTTCTTTTCACAAATCGTCAGGTTCCTAATGAACTAAAACATCAGTGGAAAAAAAAGTAAAAAGAAGTGAAGCACGTGACCTGCCGTACGTAATTACAACTTAACCCTATTTAAGGGTGGTTGGGCCTACACGCAATTGTTTGTAAGTATGCATAGCAAGTATAACTACATACAGGGCGTTTATGATGTGTTTTTGTAATACACAGGTACAGTTACAATCAATTTGAATTTTTCACAGATAAAGTGCGTGTTTTCATCTGTACCATCTATATTCTATAACACTGCGGTAAATCTATTTGCTATTTGTGCGGAACGCCCATCTTGAACGTCTCGCAGCGTTTTGCTAGGCAGCTAGTGGATAAGTTGAAGCAAAGTATTATAACAAGCAGAATTGCATGCATTGCGGCATGCAACGATTTCGAGTAAAATAGATTGATTCCATTTACATGCGTCGCTGCGATGCGATGCCGAGATTCATCTACATTCTGACCAGTGTGGCGTTAATAGGTTTAAATTTCGCTTGGTGAGAGAACTTTTCCAAAGGACCTGGGGGCCTTGGAATTCTGCAATTGCGGATGTATTTATTCATGTCGTTATTTACTACGAATTGCGTGTAAGAGTAGCAAGCAAGTTAACAAAACTGTCAAAGAATTTATTATCATTTATAGTCAAAGGTCAACAGTCTGTTTTTTAGATGTCTACAACATTAAGGGTGAGAAACAATCCGAAATTTAATTAAACCCTTTCGCAGTCAGACGAGTTTTTGCTGCTACCAGCGAATGGTCAAACACTAATTTAGTAAATTTCACCTCTGTGAGTTTTATCTCTGGTATCAAACATCTGTATCTGTTTAAATTATTGTGTGATGTTCTACGACCGCCTACGATAAAAATAATAAGCCGTGAAAGCCTGTAGTCGCCGGGATTTTGCTTTGATCGTAAACGTGCGGGTTCATTCGAATTTCATATAAACAACGATAAAACACCGCAACATGCCACACATGGTCCTGTTGTAATAAGCGCGCGCACCAATGGCGGCGGTGTGTATATCGCGTTATTTCGTTAGGAAACGACGGCGCGCATCAAAGGCGGCCGCGTTTGTTATTTGTGACTGTGCAAACAAACGCGATAAACGCACACAGCGCGAACGAATCATCGTTTGACTCGATAACACTCGCTGCGTAAACAATCGCCGCAGAATGCTAACACAAACGCAGCTGATATACGCAAATAAATTGCCATTGCTCTGAATTTGTGGACGAAAATGCGATTGGTTCTAAATATTCTTAGTTACAACTAGTAGTTGGACCCAATTTGGGACTAGAAATAGTAGATAGAGTTGAGAGAACATGCGTTAACTGCAACGATCCTTTCGCTATGGGATAGTAGTGCATGAGGATAAGTCCGAGGACGTTAATAAACGCAGAGAACTAGATAACCATTTAGGGTTAAAACAAGATTCGCATTCGTAGATTTTCAGTAACCACAACAAAGGGATATTTTGCCGCCAATACTTGTACACATTGGCACTGTGAGCTCTTTGGCGACCAATGCCGCTATGA
>JARJDS010001260.1:0-12204 GCA_030264155.1 Atheta pasadenae
ATTCAGAAGAAACCATGATGTCATGATAAGGTTGATACCAGAAATCATAACCGAACTTAGCGATTTTATTTTTATTCCCACATGCTTGAGTCCAGGTTCCTTTCATTTCGTAGGTTTTGGCATCGATAAGAACAAAATCTCCTTTTCCATTGCCGCTTTTATCACCCATGGTGGATACCATTATATCTCCAGTAGCAAGACAGTGAGCAGTATGAGGAGCGGAGCAATCCAAAGAACGCAATACTTCCCCAGAAATAGCATGGTGTAAGGTAGGTGCTCGGGGATTCTTTCCGGTATCAACAAACAGAATACGATCTGAGTTGAGACACGGTAACACGAGTTTGTCACGTTTCAGAGTTTTATCGCAACAGCCAGTACTTTCATGGCAACTGGAGCAAACGTTCCAACCGCTATGATGAAGTTCATCATTTTGTTCACCGGTATATAAACGATGAATAATCTAGTGGAATATGAAGGATATTAAAGTTAGGCTATAAAGGCTTGTAAAAGCTAGGTTAACGTTATTAATTGTATTATACTTGGCAATATGTTGGTGATTTTGGATCAACATCAACTGTAGCTAAGAAATCAGTTTTGGTTGGTGATTGATTCGGCTGAATGCAACAAACGTACAGCAATTCTTCCCTAGGGCCATTTTTCATGGCATCTAGTGGGGTTGCATACCCTGGTCCTAAACAAATATTCAACAAAAAATGTTAGTTATTGATTTTATTATGTATTTAGTTCGTAACTTGGTTAGATAAAATTATAACGCATTTTCGTAGTGATTATATTTATCAACCAACTTCGTATTTTCTTACATAATTTTTTTTGCATTAAAACCTAAAATTATTATGTAAATATGTAAATATTGAATTGTTGTTATTTACCTTGTGATCCCATGCTTGTTTTGGTGATAAAACGACAAAGAAAACAGAACTGTGTAAAATAACTCAGCTAGTGTTGAGAGCTCAGTAACAGTACTGAGTAGAGTTACCAACTGAATGTTTGAGAGTGATGTACACGTATCGGCATATACATACTTATATACCTACAGCTACACAGATTAAACATCCACATCCATTTGAAACTCAATCAAATTGTTGTGTTGTGTGCGTGTTGTTTGTGGTTTCATGATCAGTATGCTATATGAACAACTACTAGCTGCGACTCGCTAGGATTGGAATTGACATTGACCTTGGGGCTTCATTGAATGCTATATTTTGTACAATTGAATACAATATGCAAGTCATGTAATTAGAATAATTACTAGAGACAGTTTCATAAACATTTATCCTTTATTGATGATTTGAAGTATAGCAACAAACTCTTTGAACAGATAAAGTTGTTTGCCAGAAATGCTTTTCGAGTGAATTGAGTAATATTATGAATTGGCAAATAATAACTTGATAACTAGAAACTTTATAGGGTCTGTATAGTATACATGTATACAAAAATATAATAATAAAATCGCTCCATATTATAATTAATGATGTTCCTTAGTATCGTTATCAATATTTCCAGAACTAAAAGTCTTTATTTCCATTGAATTACTGGTATTATCAACCAAAATTTTGTTGGCGACGTCAATCGCTTGATACTCGTCGCTGGCTACATTTACATTCACTCTTGTTTGACTTAAAACTTTTTTATCAACGTCAACCATAAAGTGAATAATTGGCGATAAGAGCTCCCTCGGTACTTGTTCGTCTGATTCCTCACGCTTCGTTGCATAACTTACACACAAACCAACAACAATACAAACAAGAGTACCTATTAAAGTGTAATGATAATGACTTATTCTGTACAAATACAAAATACTTTCATTGGATGGATAAATTTCAGAACTAAAAATAAAAAATATTTTAAAACAACTACAAAAATTATTATTTATTTTATGATATCTTCAAGCGCATGCGCTTTGCGACGTTGCCACGTTGTATTATCAGTTTATGTCTGACCAACGTGAGTTAAATTTATAAAGTGAGGTTATAATGAAAGCACAGCCAACTGTGAATGTTGTGAATAAATTGAATACGCTTGAAGATAAAACGTTGTATATAATTCAACGAATAAAATAAAAACAAAAAAACTTACCTAGCGTTGGTGGTAACATTAATCAAACAACCATCAGTTGTTAAATGCTTAGATTGCGTTTTCAAATATCCTTGAGCTTTGTACCACTGTGCACCAATAAACATCCAACCTACAATTAACGATGAAGACAATATTCCCCAAAACGCACCCTTAAAATAAACACATAACCAAATTCATTAAAATGTCTAAAATTCAAAAACGTTAATATTTTGTTGATTACTTTAGAATTCGCCCGAGGACACAACATTCCAAGAGTAAACAACCCCAAAAAAGTTCCCGCCGAAAGTCCAGAAACACTAATAGCTAATGGTAAAATTGGTCCAAGATGTTCTACCATCAACGCAAGCAATGCAATAATTACACCCATCACAACAACCAAAAACTTAACAACAAATCCCGTTTTGTTCGGTTTATTTAAGTTAGGATAATATTTATTAACAAAATCTTCGTAAATTGTAGCAGATAATGCGTTTAAACTTGCTGATAATGTGCTACAAACATTTTAAGAACATGTCACTTTTTTTGTAAATAAATTCAACAATTACCTTAATCCAGTACAAAAAACACCAGAAATAAAAAGTCCAGTCAAACCAGGAATTCCCGATGCCATATCAGCGACGTAAAATGGAACCAACTGATCGTTTTTTGCAACTAATCCAGCTTTAACAGGATCGCAACCATTGTAAATTGTAAATAAAATCAAGCCGGTTACAACCACTATTAATTTGATTATAATTATTCCAAAGCCAAATAAAAACACTGATTGTTGGGCTTTTCTTAGTGTCGGCAATGACAAAAACTTTAACACACATTCTTGGCTCATCATTGTCATGCGTATATACGACAAAAACCAGTGCATTAACACTGCGAAGACTGTTTCTCTTGTTGTTAAGTTTAAATTAAAACTAAAAGTTTATTTAAGAACATAAAAATCATGAAATAAGGGTATTGTATTGTGAAATACTCAAGTTGTAAACGATCTCCTTGATGAGCTACGTCTAAAACTTTTGAGAATCCTCCAGCTCGTATTAAACCAAGAATGAAAACCACAAAAATAGCGCCAGCTGTGATTGAAAATTGAAGAGTATCCGTCCACACAACAGCTTTTAAACCACCGATTGTTGTGTAGAACGTACAAATTGAACAAATAAATGGAATCACATAATAAATATTTGTACCCGTTGCTAGAAAATAAGAACAAAGAGACTATTCTAGAGGCCAAAAAATGTTAAGAATGAAGACTAAAAACTAAGCTGTTAGTTGGCATTCAATTAAATTTCCTTTCAGCCAAAACTATCAGTTGAAAAAAATGATTTTCGATATATTATCACCATACCTTGAGTATATGCTAAAGATGGAACGTAAACTACAATCGCCATGTATAAAACGCAATTAACTACGTAAAGTACGGAGCAATAACTTCGTATTGATGCGTTAAATCGCAATTTTAAGTATTCGTAATTGCTGTTTAGTTGTAAATTGTAAAAAACTGGCAGATAGACATAACTTGCTGTGATGCAAACAAAGAAAATTGAAATCACTGATAATCCGTACATGGCACCGAATTTATAAACATCTGCTGGAACTGACAATAACGTCACACTTGATACGTGACTGAAATATGAAAATTTGGATAATAATTAGGTAAATTAGATTTAAATGTAAAAATTATGAATTGATTTACCTTGCAACCAAAGACATTGCGATTGGAAACACAAACATTTTCTTATTTCCTTTAAAGTATTCATCTGTGGTGTTTTTCTTGCCGACTATACTAAAATATATTCCAATTGCTGTGCTTAAAATCAACATTAAGCCAAAAAGTACGTGATCGTACCATTGAAAGTAAATTCGATTAAACGAGGTATCTGTGACATTCATTTGGAAATATGAATTTTTAACTTTTAATCTAACTACTTAAACGCTGTTTAAATGTTGTATTTATAGATTCTTTGGTTCAAATGCACTTCAATTCACTCTAACTTAATGTTATAATCCAATAATTTTAATTGGGTGTTTGCCGCAAGAAACTTTTGTTTTAATTATCTAAATATTCAAATAGAGATAAGGAACAAACAATATTTTGTGTTCATACTCGTATGTCTCTCCTTAGTTGTCACATTTAGCAAGACCATAAATATGATTATGTTGAGACTAGACATCAAGTTTGTTGAAAGGAGTTTTAATTATACTAGCAATTAATTATTTATTAAAACAATTAACATTAATGAATAGAATTATTCAATTTCTTGACCCAGTCTTGATTATGGTTTTTAGTTTTTTGTCACGAATATTGATGAGTTGAGAGATGAAGATAAATAATCAAGTGCGGACAGTCACTATATTTATTTGCAGCAAGTAATAAAACATATCAAACATAATCCATAAACTTTAGGTTAGTAAACAGTTAAAATTTTCATTTCAATATTTCTACGCAACCAATTGTTTAAAAAAGAATTTTAAAGTTTAAATTGTTTAACGTTTTCGTAATTTCCTAAAATGTTGAAGATTCCTGCATAGTTCAATTACAAGCGCCGCCATTGTTAATAGCCAATAAAAAGTATTCCATTAATTACAAAAAAAGAACTTGATGAAAATTAATTAATTATTAAGAGTGATTAAAGAAAACATCCTCGTCGTTTTGATGATGACCCATTGACATTAATACACCCATGTCACATATAGAGATAGAACGACTACAGTAAATAGGATTATTCATATTATAACCAAAGCCATAGTTTTCCATTAACTAAAAGAAATTATAAAAGAACTAGTTTCATTTGATAAAAGGTTTGGCCTCCTGTTTGTGTTCGGAAACGATAGCAGAAATACTATGTTGGCCAAAATTTACAGACATTGTGCGGCGATATTACGCCTATGTTGCCTTTAATCATGTAAATTTTTTTTATTTTTTATTTATATTTTTATATTTCAATAACAGACAAGAACATTCGCGCAGCGGTAGGTGCCATAGACACCAAAGTGCTTCAATTTCTTGCCTTTGCCCTCATTTTAAATTCTGAATTTGCTTTGCGTTTTTACCGTCGAACAAAGTACTTGTTAAAATTATTAATTTTTTGCTCAGCGAGTCGAACAATGCTGCACGTCGTCGCTTAGGCCACGCCGTCCATTCCAACTGCCTATAAGACTAAGCACGCCGGTTGATGGTGACGGGCAGCGGCGAAGCCGCGATCTATAAGTAACGAGATGACGCTATGCTGCTTGGCTGCTGATGGTAGTTGCTGACTGGCTGAGAACGACGTCGCGAGCGCCTTTTGAAATCGCACACACATGGGACACGTTTTGCGCTGCGATTCCTAGTAGGTTAAACAGAGAGAGTGGATCCCGGACAGCCGGATGACTGCCGTGCACTTAATCGCACTCCCCCTTCACACCCACGGCGTCCAGCCTTCATACAGGAGGGCCAGGTTGTCGATACTCGTAGCTTCTCTTAAGACATAATCCACCTTGAACAAAACCAATCACAATCATTACACCTTTCCCCAATCCATGAGCATAAAATTAAGCTACATACCTGTTCTTGAGTGGTATATTTTCTTCCTGGATCCGGATCTTTTCCCTCCAACTTCATACGTACGCGTCGCCACACACCAACAGCGTACGCATTCCTCTGTTGGCCTTTCGTCATGCTTTCCTGCTTACTAGGCAATGCTCTTATTGGACTTAAGGAAACACCCTCCTGCCGTACCAACTGTTTGCGACCTAAAACACTTCCTTTGTCTTCTTTACCTTCCAATTCCAGTAAATCTTTATGCACTGCCTCCGTATTCTTCTCCAATACTTCCAATTTGCGCCGTACGGCAATCATCTCTTCCACAGTCACCTCCTTCTTCAAATGGTGACAAATGCTAGAAAAGTTTTCCACATACTGCCTGTACTCATAAACAAACTTTTGAGTCCTAACAACGCACTCTTCAATTTTAAGCATCGCCTTAATCAAACTCTTAAAATCGTTCATCACATTGCAGTGTCTATTGTACAACAACTTCAACGCGTCCAATTTTTCAGTAATGTTTGTAACAGCAATAGTTAGTTTTATTTTTAAATCAGCAGACGCTGCCTGGGTTGTGGTGATAGTATCAGAAATTTTGTCGGAAACTTGTAAAATCCATTTTATATCAGTTTGCATTTCCGAAGTGTAAAACTTCATAATGTTTTCTTCAACGTGCGTTACAGCATCGGCTTTAACTTTCGCCATTCGACACGCAGACATCCATTGGTCACATCCTCGCAGGAATATCTGATCATACGCTTTCGATTCAGAAGTCAAACATCTCAACAACTCGTATCTCAAAATATTACCACCTGTATTTATGGTCATGGCACAAATTTGCGTCTCCAAACATTGACGTTCTTCCCTGGCGGCAACAGCCAATTCAAACTTGGCGAGAGTCTCATTTAAATCAGGATTTGCTCCAGCAGCCCATTTCAATCTTTGTGAAATGCTAGAAATCAAAGTCTTCTGTTTATCTTTCACTTCGATTGCTTTAGCTTGCAGACGACTTAAAGCTGCTGATTTGTTACCCATCTCTGCCAAAAACTTACTACGCATATAACTGCATTTATCAGACTGCTGCAAGACTTCTTCATGCAACCAATTGTGCACAGTCAATTGATTCTGCAAGCGTGTCAATGAACTTTGCAACAAAGTTAAGCTCTTTTCGAGTTTTTTCGGTTCTTGAATTTTTTCCCAAGCATTTTTTAGGTTAGACTCAACGCTACTAGCTTGTGCAAGTACATTTTGACTGAACGTGCCGTTCTTTAAGAAAATATTCCATCCCTTATGATATAATTCGTCCAAAGGTACTTTGTTTTCTGCACCGATGTCCTTCTGTTCGATTTCGTTTGTAACATCAAGTCCTAGTCTTTGAAGCAAGTAACATTGGGCATATGCAATTGTTTCAGTTGTAATTCCCAAAAATTGCCTACTGATAAAATCAGCAATAAACTTCCTTATTGGTTTGAGAAGTTGTTCGTCGTCCAGCATTATTACATTATCACCAAGCCCTTTAAATGATTGACACACTTCAAGAGCCAATGCGAAAAACTCACACATCGTTTGAAGGCGTTTCAATAGAAATATATCTTCCAAGATGACGTGGACCTGAGGATTGAAGATTGGCGCAGCTAAACTTTTTGCTTCGCGTACCTACACAACATAAAAATTAATTATTAGAAATTATTTTGGAAACAGAAGAAAAGTTTTCAAAAAAATAATTATTTAAAAACGCACCTGATCTAATTTTCTCCAGCTACTTGGCACATTCAAGTTCCCCAATAAATTCACAACATTATTACACTCCAAGTGTAACTTATCAAACAATCCGTTAAATCCCATGAGTAACATTTTGCCAGGAGTCAACATATTACTAGAAGATTGCAACAAGCCTTGATATTGACTCTTCAACATCATCATTTTGCCTTCAAACACGTCATTAAATCCTGGGTCCATCTCCATAACAACGCAAGTTAAATTCTTCTCCAACTGCAAGACTAATTCTTGTAGTGGGCCAACAGTCAAAACAATCGAATTCAATTCATGGATAATTCCCATGACGCTAACCTCCTCACTTTGCAACTTCTTGATACTTTCAGGCAATATAATGGTGTGGAAATTAAAGTTAAGCTCATGCAAACTCTTATACAAATTATTAGCAGCCATTAATCCGTCAACAACCTGTGTAAAATTCGTATCCTCAATGCTGTCATTCATCTGAAGATAACTAATGAGCTCAATCGCCTTACTGCAACTAACAGTTAACTCATCAAGGAACCAATCCCCGTCACGCGATGTCAATTTAATCAACCAATCACCAGTCTTAGAAGCCGCCGTCTCCAAAGTCAAAAACGTTCTATTCAAAACAAGCAATTCACTAACAATGACAAACTCCAAAGCTTTAGGTGCTTGTTTCTCACGTTTGACAAAATTACTCAGACACAATTTCGCTTCGGTATAGAGTTTCTCTAAAACCCTTGGTTCCTCAGTACGAACATTATTCAAATCTTCGTAGGCTTTTGCCACTTTAGTGGCGGTATTTGTATAAACAACATTGAGTTTATAATTATAGGTTATGATAGCGTTAATGGGTTTAGTGACCAAATTCGAGAAAGCATAAAACTGTTGACAAATTGGCTCACAGGTACTGACATCATCTGAACTTAATAACATCTTAGCCCACTTTAGATAGTAATAAATGCGATGTTCGCCAATAAAAGAAGGCGGACATTGCGTATACACGACAAAATATTCTTGCAAAAAGTTTAGACACTTTTGCGTCAATAACCGCTGTTGTTCATACGTACTTAACACTTCACTTTCAATCTGTTCACATTGCGCAATCATATTTGTCTGTCCTGCGTTTTGTAAAAATTCTTTGACAATATCAAATATTTTACCATTATTACCCGATAAAGTGTTCAACTCCATATACCATTGTTGCACCTGTTGATTTTGTAAAATTTTTATTGATTCTTCATAGTGATCAATATGCGCTCGACAATCTTGTTGAAGTTTGTCCAAATCAACGCGAGCTTGAGTAAATGAATCACGAGTTTTCTTAAAATTCTCATAACGCATTGGTAATGTTTGAAGGTTATGTTTTGAAGGTCCATTCGCTTCCGCTTCCTTAACCAACGCCATCTGTTGGTGAAGGTCTTGAAGCAAATCGTCATTTGTAGTCGATTGTTGTTGTAATTCACAAAATGAATCAAGAAGGGTATATAATTCAGGAATTAACTTGGTTATGTCACATCTAAACAAAAATAATCAAAAATGTAGTAACATGTTTTTGGTTATTAAAATGTAATTAACTCACTTGTTAAAATTCCATTCACTTTTAACTTCAGTACACCTAACCTCATACATGGCAAGTGTAACTTCCTTTTCAAGATCTTTACGAGTTTGGCGATGCGAAGCACTTGTGGACATCCCCCCGAATGTGGTACCAACTAATCCGTCATTACCTACAGTCCAATCAACGAGTGGATCGTATACGAAAGCTTCCAACAGTGTGAGAAGTGTTTCACGACCCTTCTTCATAGTTTTCAAGATGTTTTCGCATGCTAAGCGGAACATTCCCTGAAAAAATGCACAAACATTAAAAATACTATAATATAGACATTGGTAATCCGAAAATTCATGTTGAAATAATGGGAAGAGGAATGAGTTTAATCAACCAAATGCAAGGTTAATTAGTACACGTCAGGGAGTACGGTATCATGACCAACTCCATTAAAGTCTAATTAGTGAAGATATCATCTTCAAAATACGTATACGGAGCTATAGCAAACAACCAAAATCAACGAGAAGATGGATTCCAAATAAACAGAACCCACACAAGTACTACCAAGAATATAAAGGAGTATTATTGGTGGAAGTCAAATATTTGTTATTAGCAAACATAAATCATCAGATGACCTTTTAATAGCAAGATGCGATATTTAACATCATTATGGCAATTATTAATTAATTGGTTGGATTTTAATAAAGCTCATTTATCTTATAGTTTAATTAAAAACTAAACAAAAATAAACGAATATTGTTCACTAAAATAAAGCGCTGATAATAAAATTCTGATGGTAAAAAATGTTGTAATTACGTGTAAAAATAAACAAACAAATACTTTTCTAAGTAGGTTTGTTACTCAAGTGGAAAAAGTGCATTCTGTACATTGCACATTGCTCATTACTCAAAATTCGATTTATTCTATAGGATAATGGATTCTCTTTCCACTTGGCGAGCCGGCTGAGTGTCCTCGTTGAAACACGCGTCGGATGCGTTTTGCGCTAGTAGTTCGCCGGACGTTTATCACAAAGGACGGACTCGGCGCGCGAATTCGCGCATAACTCGCGAAAAGCTTGGTCAATGCATTTTTGCTTAACCGACAACATCAAGCAAGCAAGCAAACAAGCGTCTATCACCAGCATGAATCATTGGATAACCAAATAAGTGCGGTCGATAACAAAAAAACCTGTTGGAAAAAATTACCATAGGGATTTTGCCCACCTAAACCGACAAATTAATACAAACTTAAACATTAGATTAAAAACACATTAGTAAAATTAGTGAACAACTATTGTGACGATGTGATTATTGTCACAACCTCGAAACCAACCTAAACTTAAATGTAAAGCAAACAATAACTTAATAAATCTCAATGAAACAAACTTAAAAACTATTTTTAAAAAACATGTTGAAGAACTTTTTTAAAGTGTTGCGGTAATTCGTATGCACATATTGTCGCGTTTAAAACATGTAAACTATAAATTAAACCTTAAGGTGACTCAAACCTAAACAACATTAATTCAAACCATAGACTAGTTTTGTAAAAAAAAACTGTACTTAAAGCCAAGTTTAAGGTTACATGCAAATATAACAAGACGCGCGTCTCTTCTCCATAGCCATTTGGTTTTTAACCATTGACCAAACCAACCAACCAACAAATCAAAAAAAAATCATTTTTGAACCGACGCCAACAATTTCAGTGAATTAAAGTCATCGAAACAATCATCAAAGTGGTAATCGACGAAGCAAAAACCATCTGAAAATTCTAAATATAAAACTTGCATTTTTCAACTGTTAAGATGTGAATTAATGAAAGCAGTCGCTTTAAAATTGCTAATCTACGAAGCGGGATAAATCCAAACACATCATGGAATCTATAGATAAAAACTATACAATACATTCAGAGAAAGGAACCACTGAACCGGAAATCGCGTCTGATGTAGTAATCTGGATTGTCATCGATTCCATCATCATATTTCTGACGCTGGCTGGGAATATTTTGACAATATGTGCGATTAAATTAAGCAAAAAGATCTCTGAGTTGCTGTCGAATCGTTATATCTTCAGCTTGGCAGTGAGTGACTTGCTGGTGGGGTTGACATTACCCTATCATTTGGCGTTCACCATCGACAACTACTTGGGATCGCATGAGAGCACTTGCATATTGCGTTTTGTACTTATTATTTTGGCATGCAGCAGTTCCATTTACAATCTGCTGGCAATTGCTGCTGATCGATACATTGCTATTGTTCTACCATTTTTTTATAGCAGGTAAGATACTTTTATTGATTAAATTAAATACATAAATGTATTCAACATGTCAATGAGATTATTCTGATATTGATCTAAGTTTCTTCAGTTTTCAAAAAACTGATTTTAAAAATATGCCAATTTTAATTTAAATTATGTTTTTGGGGGAGTAATATTGACAGATTTGACGGTCAAATCGTCAGCTATATTTTCATAACATTTAACAAAATACAACATTTTTGGTAGATGTTTTTGCTTGAAACAATATATCTTATTCATACTTAAAAATTTCTTTAATCTCAAACATAAATGAAATAATTATTTCTAATAAAACTTTCCCTCAAATAAACCTTAGTAATAAATAAATGTTCTTAATATATTTCAAGACACATGACAAGAAAAGTCGTCTGGACAATAGTGTGCTCCGGGTGGTGTTTATCAGTCGGTATAGCATCAATGCCAATCTATTGGAATACCTACGGACCAGGAATGTGCACGCAAGACGCTGTCCTTCCAGCGGAATACATAAACTACATCATCACCCCCATGTTTCTCTCAATCTGGCTAGCCATGTCTGTGCTGTATATGCGTATCTGGCGTGAAGCTGCCGAGCACGCAAAGCGTCTCCGAACTGCCGCCAACTTCAACAGCGTCGGCGGTAAGCAACGCAAAACGCTTAAAGAAAACAAATCAGTCCAGGTATGTGTACCACCAACAACATCATCAACACATTAATCTTAATTTTATTACGATTTGTTTCTTATCCCCTACAATAAACAAACACGGGGATGGGATGCAAATATGAATCTAGATGTCAATGCAAATGCAATCATATTGAAATCATGCACGTGCACGTGGCCGCGTATCTGACGTGGAGACAAATCGAAATGCAATTTACTGAGTGCTTAAAGTAGAGCGCAGAGGAAATCTACGGACAACAAATAAAATGTCGCATACATTTTCCGGCGAGCACGAACTAACACGAAAACGTTATATAAATATGAACGATTTGCGCACGTCGATGAATGTAAACAAACGCACAAAGATGGACG
>JARJDS010001276.1:0-12787 GCA_030264155.1 Atheta pasadenae
AATAAATACGTGACTCACCAACGACATGCTTGTGCGAAAAATTCCCCGCATTTAATTAATAAGGTACGCACGACGCTCGCATTGTTTCAACATCAACATTATACGATTATGAATAATGTTATGAAAGTGAACGTCCAAGTCTTTTGCTTTTGTTTATTAATCAACAAATACACACGATTCCACGAACTGCAAATATCAACCGGAAAGGAAACCAACCAACTTTTTGTTTTGTTAGGCATATTTAGTGTTTTAACATACCTGATGACAAATTTCACTTTTTAACTTTTTGATTCAACAGTTCAACGATTTCAAAACGCATCTACTGGAACGGTGAGGAATTAACAACATGATTCTAACCTCAAAACAAACAAAATTTAATAAATCACAAACAAATGCCATGAATTACATAATCAACGTATAAACATGTACATTATTCGAAGTATAATACGTGCAAGTCATTAATAAACAATTTATAAAACTATTTATTACAGATATTAACACAATTAAGTGAATGCTGTCAGTTTATTCCAAATATGGCTTAATTTATACCTTATAGTTTATATTCTGAACGTTTCGTTCCGATGAATGCGTGTTGTTTTTCATCAAATTATTAAAATTCAAGGACAATCGGCAATCATTGAATACCAAACGATAAAAGTTGGTAATAACAAAAGTATGCTAATTAAAATGAGCGGAAAGTGAATCAATGCATACTAATTATTAAATCGGTAGATATGTTTTAAAACGATGATTCGTTGTTTGAACATGTTCAGATATCAGCAATGTAATATCTGTCACCAGACGTTTACTTGAGTTTATCGATGAGAAAATAGTGTAGTGTGTGTATTATGTGTTCAGGATGAGTCACACTTCCTCTTGGAAGTCTTGACAGTATGACGCTTTGTACCATTAGTAGTTTGTTAGATATTTCATATTTTTTGAGACTAAGAGAAATTGTTTAATATTTTAACTTTTTTCATGGAATCTGTTTTTAAAATGAATTTAAAGTTTATGTTACTTAAGCATAATATTATATTTGCATGAAACATGTCTGGCAGGTCCTATAAGTCTACTGGACTTATCAACATGTAAGTTTTTATGTGCTAAATTAGCAGCTTGAACACATTTCAATTGTTTTTCACTGACGTAAAATACAGAAACTAGATACATTTTTAGAGGTTATGTAAAATAATTTAATAGAAATGCATTTTTTGATTATTTGCTATTTAACTGGTATATAAACGCGTGGGTTTTTGTATAATGTATACTTCACAGCATATTACATAATTTATTCTTCAAAATATTCTTTGTTAAATTCTGAATCCAAGTCTTAGTTTTCAAACTTTTTACTTATTTTACAACAAAAACCTCAACTCTTAGTTAAGTTCTTGCATGTTGCAAACTTCTATTCATCTTTTGAACATACAATGCATCATAATTAAGTGGTAAGAGCTAAATCTCCACTTGTCCTTAATTTGAAAATTACCAACCCACTTTTTGCATACATCAGTTCTTAGATTCTAAGAAAATCCGGCTTGAGAATGCTTGATCTTTTACGGCTGGTACTAGAACTGGTTGAAAGCAGTAGCTCGCGATTCTACCTACTCCTGCGCATTTTGCTCATACTCGAGTCAAGTATTCCTAGAATTTATTATAAAAGGATACTTCACCGAAGATGCAGGGCGGTGATGACGGGGAGCTTCGGTGGTTCCGAACTCTGTCAACCACCCAGCTCACAGCAGTCGCGGGCGTGTTTGCTATTTGGTCGTTTTGTACCCGCGAATCTGGGGCATCGACGACGGTTGCCGTGGCGATGGATTGATGCGTGGTTGAGGCATGTTGAGAGGTGAACGCAATCGCGTTGTGCCACCCACACGCCAGCAACGCCAACCACCTTTCCGTTCCGGATTTGGATTCAGATTCTGATTTAGATTTTGATTCAATTTTCAAGCATGTCTGCAATTACAGTTTGTAAATGATGGAAATCTAAATATAGACATCGTTTCAAACAAATTTTGATTTGATTTTTATTTTATATTTAACACAATTAAGTTATAAAACATTTTAAAATCACAGGTTTTTAAGGGGTTACTTCACTCTAGAGGCCAATAGAGGCTATTTTTGATTCCAACAGCTTCTGTAATAATAATAATAATCTGAAATAAATTAAGATTCTAAATTTGTCATTTAATAGTTAATAATACCTGAACTTAGCATTATAAATACAAAATCCTATGTACTTTCATAGGCAATGTATCTTCCACCGAGATATATTGAAAATTTCAAATCATTCGATTGATAATTGTCTGGGTTATGTAAAATTTAAACTTAAAGAAGCAGTTTGAAGATAACCGTGTTTTAAGTTGTAATGCCCGCTTTAATCCTGCTGGCGCTGTCTTTAAATCAACAATTCAACATTGTTGTAATCATTTTTTCCTATAAATCAAACGGCATACAATTTTTTTTATCTTTTAAGTTTTGTTTAAACAAAAAAAATTATAAAAATTTTAGCGTGGGTTAAGGGGTTAGCCCTTGAATTGTTGAGAATTTAACTTCTAAATATTATGCATTTTTATATTTTGTTGTTTACTGCAAAAAAAACAACAAATGAAACTATTGTAGGATCGCGTTAACTAATAAACTAAATAAATTAAACAGAACTGCCCTGTCATTTAGTTTCGTAGCAAATCAAGTTCAAACAACGCAGCTGAAGAAGTTTATTGAAGTGAAAATAACTAGAAGTGTATATTATTAAATTGTAAATATTTAAACGTTTTTGTCTCTAATGTTTTAAAGTTGACAATTGACTAATGTCCTGTTTGTTGATTTGTTTCAATTAGTATAGAAAGCTTCAGTGATTCATAATTTTAACACTTTTGCTATGATTGGTACATTTATTAATACGAAATTAATTTTTGTTTGTATAACTTTGCAGGTGTTAATCTTGAAGTTAAACAAGGAAGCTCCATACAGAAAAGATGTCTTCCGCGCACCGGGCAACTCTGGCGCCATGAAAAAACTCACACATTTTCTGCAAACTGGACGGTTAATTAACATGGAAAATTTTAGTGTCTACACCATCGCCAGTGTTCTCAAAAAGTTTCTGCGCAAGATTCCAGGCGGCGTTTTTGGTCGCGATATTGAACATCAATTTTTCGAAATTATTGAAATGAGTGATGTGCAGAAACAACGAGATGATATTCATAGGTAAATTAGAAATAATTTTAAATTAACAACAAGAACATACCTACAAATATTTGGTTTCTAATGTATTTAATGACTTTCCAGAATAATAGCATCACTTCCAGTCAACACCCAAAGATTATTAGTCCTGCTTTTCGGGACGTTTCGAGTGATATCTGCCAATAGTGATCGGGCAGCAACAGGGATGACCAGCGAAGCTTTAGGTGTTAGTGTCGCACCGAGTTTTTTCCATACGTGCGTCAGTGATGGGAAAACGGCCAAAATGGAGGATGTAATGCGGTTTAAGGTGTGTTTATTGTTATATTTTTATAATATTTAGTAAAAAGTTTAAAATGTGTACATTTGTACATTCAAAAAAGTTCGTACTTGATTTACAATTCAACAAAATTTGATCAAATAAATTCAATTACTTGGAATAATTTAAATTAATGAAGTTGATGGTCGGCTTAAACGATTTCATTGATTCAAATTGATGGTTTGATAAAGGGGAGAGTCTATATCTAGTCTCAAAGTAGATATTTTTTTGGTAACTTGATTATTATTGAATCACATTTTTTGATTGCTTATGCTGTACAACGCTTTACTTTTTTGCAACATGCAGGCCGAAGTGAATGTAAGTTTTAATTATTATTAGCTATTATTTCAATTATAGATTTTTAGTTTTATTTTTACACAGACATGCAACAAACAATTAAGAAACAAAATATAAAATTAATTGATTAATTTGTTTGTTTTACATTAAATTAGTTATTTATACATTAACCTATTTCACATAGTAATCACATAGTGATAAGATAAAAATGTATAGAAGGTCAATATCAAAATTCATTGTCAAAGTTTATAGCTGGATTTTTCATTTTTAACTTAAGGGGGTACTCAAATGTAAGCAGAAATTAGTTTTATTGGTACATTTTTCGTTGGTTTAAAGTGGGTAGTATCCAGAAGATAAATATCTGAGTTTCGAGAAAAAAAACGAATTTATCAAACGCTCATTTACCGAATAAATATTAATTGACAGACGAATTGGATGAGATTTCAAGAGAAGAGTTCTAACGTTAATCTATAAATTTATTTTTCAATAATTTTTTTCTTAGTAAATTACTCGACAGCGAAGTTTTGATTTTCTTTATCTGAACTTTAAATCTCTGTTAGAGTACCCCCTTAAGTTAATTGATTTAAGTCAATATGCATATTAAAATATTTAGTATTTTTTTATCTACACTGTATATTAAACACAAAATTAGATTTTGTTTAGACGTTAGACTTTTTAGAGTATTAATTAATAGTTCATTTGCAGTAAATTGTTTATAATTTTTAATTTTGTATCTTAAACATGTACTTTAGTGGCATGTAATGTGCATATTTAAATGAGGATTTATTTTGATTAAATGAATGAGTTTTAGTTCATTGTTTGTACATTATAAGTAGTCGTAAGAAATTTTCCACGCGCAGATTACTGTTTGAAACTTTAAATAAAAGTTCGAGAGGCAATTAGGCTCTCGGCCTCGCGCTTTCCACTTTCGAAACGCTTTGTATATCAATGGAACAAATTTAAAAACATGGTACATAGTCAATAATTTAAAAGTCACTCATGCTTGACTAATGATTGAACAAGAACCACGAACCACACAGTTCAGGTTGTGTTCAGTTTTGTAGGAAACACTAATTAAAACACGCTTTGGGTTCATTAAATTAATTTCAATTAATTTTAATTTCAACACATGATAAAAGTTACCAAACACTAACTAAACTAAAGTTCTTACTTACACTGGTAATAAAATTACCATAAAACGCCAACGCGTTTCTTGTCGTTGTTTTATTATAAATTATGTTTGTAAATTGTTTCGTTTTCCATGTGTGTATAATATTTGTTTGGATTTAGGTCGCCACGCGAGTTATGAAACACCTGATCGAAGAATTCGCCACCGCTGATCTCTTTGGTCGCGAGAATTACGAGTTTTACGCACGCGTCACTGGACGTGTTCTACGAGTACAGGGCGAATGGATTTGTTCGTTTCAATATCCACCGTCGGCGAATAAGAATCAAATGTTTGGTAACCATCTCAGCGCGTTGGAGCAGTACTATTTCCTAGGTGAGCAACTCCCTCTGATCCGATTGATCTTCACCGCAATTTGGGTGGATGTTTAAGACTTTTAAGTTTAAAGTCGATTAAGTCGTTTAGTTTTAATTTTCATCACCTTTACAAATCAATCCATGTATTCCTTATTTTATTATACTTCCCACATTTTATTCTCCTTTAAGTAACAAAATGGCGTCTAAAGTTTAGATGGCGCCACTTGAACTTGATTGGAAGCACATTCAAATGTTATGTTTTTTCTGCTTCTGTCACTATCAACTATCAACGAAAATAGGACAATTATCTATGGAGGTTGAAAAGACCTGGTTGCAGTGCGAAAGCGACCGCTGGCGCACAAAATACCGCCTCGAAGGTAACAAAGAAAACATAACATTCAATAATGTGATGATTTTGATTCGAGTTTTGATTCCGGTTTTTTGGTACAAATACTGTATATTTATTATAATTGTTTACATTCTGTCATGATCATCATTCATGGCAACATGGCGAGTTGGATGGTGTCATGCTCATAAAGACGTTAATATATATTAGCGTTATTTGACTTGTCATTTTATGGCTGAAGAATGGCTTTTGCGTGCACACCAAACCCATCTTTCGTTCTGTTCACAAATGTTTTGCACTGTTAACGACGATTACTACCTATTATTATAAACATAATGGCACTGTGATATGATTTTTGCAAAGATTTGTAATAAACACGTTTACAACTAGAGATTATTATGGTTTTTATGATTTTTTGTCGTTTTTGTTTTGCATACTAACTGATTGTTGCTCGTTTCGTGCTAGTGATTTACTTACGTACTTACTTAATTCGTTTATTGGTTCAGTGAGTGTTTAATAATAATTAGTGGATTTAGTTTCATGCTCATTTAATTGTAACTAACCCATTCCTGAATTCATGCTCATCTCGATCATTGAAACGTTTTTCGGTCTTTGTAGCGATGGCGCAGGACGAGACACAGTCGACCCCCGCGTTGGTGGAGACGGGTTTGCCGACCACGTCGGTCAGCTCGACGAGTCTTGGTATGATTGCTGAGCACTCGTTACTTGAATCCTGTACTAGACTTTCCATTTCTTTAGAACAAAACGGATTTTTCCAGGTAATATCCATAATAAAAAATTATGACGAAAAATTAGTGTCAATTTACAATGCAATTTAAATAATCACATATGTTTTTTTTCAAAAGGGTAATAGCAACACGTCGAGTGCAAGTCATTCCTCAAAAACAAGCCAAAGCCAAGCAGGACCACACATGACTCTTGATGAACTGCGAGATGTTAATCGCTACGCGGAAAGTACACGTAGTTTGAGTTATCTTCCAGAGGTAATTATAATTTTATACTCCTCCATTCTTAAGTCCTAAATTTTAATAAAACTATTTTTATTTTTTTTTATCCTTTGCAGGTTCATGAAAGGCAAACTGAACGCATGAAAACACGCTCTCAATGGTTTTTAGCACCGTCAGTTGAATGCACAAGTTGCGGAGGTTCTTTGGATATTCCTTTGGACGAAAGTGACGTATCAGCATTGACGAGTGCTTTATTACGAAAGTCTTCATCAGGAACTATTGGTAATTCCTTTTAATTAATAATTTCAAAACCTTCATTACTCTTTCATAAGTTTTGACACTTCTAATAGAAATAGCAGTTTGTGTTTGTTAAAGTATTAATTTTATAATTTTGTTATAGTTGGTGCTGTTGGACTGTCATTAAGTGCAGAATCAGTACAAAAACGGCCGAGTATTCGCCGCTCCAACTCGCGTGACAAGCGCTCATACCTGCACCGATCAACGAGCCGGCGTGCGAAAGTAACTAGTTCACGTTCAAATAGGTAACTAGAGCATTCAATTACTTTCGATATTATTCAAAACATAACATGTTAATAAGTTATAGTTTCACACCTAAATGCACATAAATAATGAACTTTGTGTTAAAAACAAAGTTTTTGTGTAAATTTGAAATACAATTTTTCTTTACCAAAAACTTTAACCAATAAGTTTATCGTGTTGTTTTATGTTAAAATATTTAAATATTTTGTTTTTTGTTGTAGTTTTAAAGGACGTGAATTAAAAGCGACGAATAGCCGTTCAAATAGCTTCAAACTCAAATACGAAAACATACCGCGATCGTGTTCATTCAAAAGCAAAGCAGAACTGTGTTCATGCCCTCCAGAAAGTGGCGGTGCCAGCGGGCCCGACTCCAACAACGTCGGCGCTCAAGGTGTGGACGCCGTCAAGACCGTGCCCGAGACGATACACGTCACTCTCACCTACAAACCGCGCATCTAAGGCTGCAAACACACCGAGCCACACTCAAAAAAAACAAACAAACAAAACCTAAAAAAACTTACAAACAAAAAGAAATAAAACGCTTATTACAAAGACAACAAGTTAACATGTGAGTGCCAACGATTTATTCATATACAAGACTTGTATTTTTATATTCTATACAAACACACGAAACCAAACATTTTAACATTTAAAATTCAAACAAATGCGGACAACATTAACATTTTGTTTGATTTTAAATATTAAGGTTTTTATATTATTTTTAAAATTTAGGATAACTAGTTTGTAAGGGCGTATGAGAAGCCGAGAAAATGTGTGGAAGGATGTACCTAAAAAGTGTTTTATTAGTATTTATTAACTTTATATGTGACGATTGATATTGAGGGATTTTTAATGGTAACTGTTAAAATTGATAAGAATGACCAATGATTTTAATATTTGGACGAATTGTATCATCTTGCTTGCTTGCGATCTGAGCCATTCCTCTACGTTTTACATGTTTTACAAGTTTTAAATTTTTATTGTACTGTCTTATCACCAAGTTGAAATATGTGTACCACATTGTAGTTTTCATAGTTTCAAAAAAATTTGGTAACACAACTGAACTGGTACGTTCAGAATTACACAATGATACTCACCCGACGCATAAATTATTCACACCAAATTCCATTACTTACGCAAATCGAACAAATGAAGATAATTATTTGTGCATGATGTCTGCTTAATGATGCATGTTCACTGTTCATTGTTCGATCATTATGTGTACGCTGGTAATTGTGACATAAACATGTATATAGTCAACAATCACAAATGATAGCAAATTTAAATTACGATGATAATTATTTATTACATTGTTGGCGACTGATTTTTTGTTTAATTACTCGTAGATCATTGTAATATCATGCGCTATTTACAGGGTAACTCATATTGTTCTACGAGATTGTAGCGGCAGATGTTTTAGAAAGTTTTTGTTCATTGTATAAGCATTTACACAATAAGTCTATCAAATATTCGCAAAGCTGAATGTCCAGTTGTCATGTTTCCATACTTATTTGTGTTCCATTTTAACTGAGAGCAATCGTAAGTTAAGTTAAGCGCTCCTCAAACTTTGTTTGTTGTTCATACGTTTTATTTGTTATTTATATTATGGTAATATTGTCCTTTTTATATACTATTTTTAAATTTTTCGTACCTTGCCCACAAATAACAAATTGATAAGATTGATCTATCATTGATATGACATGTACTGGTAACACCAAGTTTATAATTAAGCGTATGCGAAATTTTTGAGATTCTTCAATGAAGATGTATGTTGTTAACCAGACACAAAAACGGGAATTTACACGCATACTTCATTAATACTTTGAATAACAATCAAAGAATTTGATTTTATTTGTGGAATTTTGAAAGTTTGAAATCGAAACACATAGAATCAAAGTCTTTATACTTGAAAATGTTGCATTTATAGTTTGTTTTTTATAATTGTTCTATACCGAATTATGGACGTATGTTTAGAGATATTTTGAAGATTATTTGTAATATAGTTAGTGTAATTATACATAATATTATACATATTCGGAGTAAATATGATATGCGCCAAAGAATCATGTTATATTTAAATTAAATGTGGAGACATTTATACAAGGATATGTGCATACAAATACAAAGGGATTTGAAAGTCAACTCGATATTTATGCATTAGCACGCACATGTACACGTTTAAAATAAAAGTGGATCATTATTGACGTAATCATATTTTATTTACTTACTATTTATTATCCTCCTACGAAACGGCTAGACTGATTATCATAAAATCACAGACATAAAATTTTCAAAAAGTCTTCAAAATAACCCTAGGGTGGTCATAGGTTATATTTTGTGCCGATTGATTTAAGAGAAATATTATATTAATTGTTTGTTAATCATTTTATGCAAAACAGTAGTGCCCATCCGTTTCTACGTGCATTTTTGACAAGTGAAATGACAATGTGAAACAAACAAATACTTATCAGCTTAATAATAAACTAAGATTTTTGAAATGAGCTGGATCCAAATAAATTACCACTGAATATTGATGTTGAAACTGTTGTCGCTGTCAATTTTGTCAATTCATGGGCGAAGACGTATTCAAACAGCGAATACCAAGGATTTTCAACGATTTATTTGAGTCTTGCATTTGCAATGATTATTAACAAAGCTTAAGCACAAATGTTGAGAATAGCTGCGTCACATTCGGAAAATTCATGCTTTAGGCAAGGCCAACTGTTTGTTACTTACTCCCCAATAACAAAGTAAGAAGAATTGCAATCCATTGGCATTAATATGAAGTGACCATGCGTCCGTATTGAAGAGCCGGATCTTCTAGCAATAATTACAAGTATACAAGTAATACCTCGCTTAACTTTCCCTCGAAGTGGGGCGTAATGCAAATCAGCGTTAAACTCCCCTAATAGTGGGAAAACAATCGTGATGCGTATTGTCAACTGCAAGCAGCCATCCTGTCTTGAAAGTAACAAACAAGAATTTTGTAGAAAAAGTGTGATAAAAAAAAACTTATACTTATATTTTCATCATTCTATTTCACGAATATGGGGGATTTGGTAGAAGAATCAAATTAATTTTTGCATTTGAATGAAAACATATCATTGCTGTAAATTCAGTAAATCAGTAATATATACATTAATTAATCATTTTCTAAGACTTGCATAACAAATCAAGTCCTATCTTAATTTACTGGGCATGGTGGTGGAGGATGGGCGAATGGTTCTTCAGCTGCATGACCATAATACAAACCATAACTAAAAGGCTTCAACTCCCATGGTACTTGATCCTGCATTCTCGTTAAGTTAACGCCCAAATCTTCCAAAGTAGGCAAATTATTCTTAACAATATCTGAACCGCATTCACGTTCCAGTCGTTCCAAATGTAAATTAGCAACTGGATGCGACGGACTGACTAATTTAGTCAAACGAACTTTCGTCATAAAGAATGGATCCCACTTCATGTCATAACGGATATAACCCCAATCAGCATCCTTCTTCATGATTTTGTAGAACCAATCAATCATATCAGACAATCTGTATCTGTTTGGTCCTACAGCCTGGTAGATTTTGCCAGCACTGTCTGGATCTTTCATGGCAGCGATAATACCAGCGGCTAAATCACTCACAAAGACTGGTTGTTTGATTGTACTTTCACCACCTTTGTATAGTGGCATCCACTGAACCTGTCTGCGCCAGGCATGAGCGTAATATCTCAAAAAGCGATCTTCTTGTCCATAGACGTCAGCAGGGCGGATGATTGTTGCATCAGGGAATTCTGACAAAACAGCATCTTCACCTTCATACTTGCTTTTGTAAAAATTTGAACCACCTTTGATAAGATAGCTGGGAGGATGCAAATCAGCATTTAAAGATGAGAGGTGAATCAAACGCTCAACTCCCGCATTTTTGCATGCTTTAGCAATAGCTTGAGCACCAGTGACATGCACATCACCAAACTTAAAGTTTGATGTCTCCCAGTCACGGCCTATAAGATTAATAACCACATTGGAATACTTCACAGCTTTTTCAATGCTAGCTTGATCTTTTAAATAAAAAGGTGTAAAGAGGACTTGTCCAAGATCTCCACATAAACGCAAACGGAGAGGTTCATAAGAATCACCTCTGTATGGGATTATAATCTAAAATAATTATAAAAATTACCAAATTTCAACCATATTTTCCCAAGAATAATTATAGCTTAATCTACTTATTTGTATATTCTTTATATTATTGTATACTTTCTATCAATTGTGATTACCTGAGAGCCAATTTTACCAAGTTTGTTGCATACATAGCGACCTACAAAACCAGTTGCTCCAAAAACAGTAGCAACAACGCCGTTGAAACTGGACCGACCACCAGTACCACGTTTTAACTGACTTAGCTTGAAGGCCTTGTTCTCCGAGCTGTAATTGTTTACTCGAACATAAGCAATGGAAACGATTCCAGTTTGTTGCTCTGCAAGGAGAGTTTGAGGTTAAGTTATGTAACTTACAATATTCATATAATTTCTCAGACAAACCAATGTTTTAAGCTTGGGCTTAATAAAAATAGGGTAATATGGTTCATTTAACATACAAAACTTACTTAATAATTGGGCCCCAGTACAAATTACCGCTGCCATTGCGATGATTACATTCGTTGGCAGACCCAATCAAAATCAGATGTTTTGGTACTAGAAAATCTGACAGAATTCATATGTATACTTGGTTGCATAGCTTATAACGTTAAATTCAATGTAACAAATGAAACACTATTGATATGGTTCGATATATTTTTAATTTTTCATAATTATAATTATAGGAATGTATATTTATACATCGTATACTTTGTAATATATAAAAATGTATCAAATTATCAAATCTTTATCAAAATATTGAATATTAATAATGTAAAAGTTAAAAAATCTCAAAAATTTAGAGCTTATAGTCAGCTTATAGTTCAGACTAACTTGATTAATTATTTATGTAAAAAATTATAGATTTACGCTTTATAAACGCATTCACCGGCAATCCATGTGGATAACAAGTTTAAGTCATCGTCCACAAAAACTAAATCAGCATCGCATCCAAAGTTTAGGGAACCTTTACTGGTTTGAATACCTAATGCTGTAGCAGGGTGTAAGGATGCTGCTTCCAAAGCATATTCTTTAGTACAAGCTGAAAAATTTACATAAATAAAACAGCATCAAATAATAATAAATCTAGCTACCTGTTTCTTTGTAAAATAATTGAACACATTCGTTCATAGTAGCAATACTACCGCATAATGTATCAGTTCCAGCAATACAGGCTCGACCATTTTTGATTTCAACTAAAAACTGGCCAATGTTATGAGTACCTTCTTGTAGACCCATAGCAGAAATTGCATCTGTTACTATTACTAAACCTAAAAAAAAACAAGTAAATTAATGAATCAACGATATGTTTGTTTTTTTGTTATTTAGAAAACTAACCATCGGAATGAGCTTTATAAGCTATCCTTAAAGCTGCTGGATGTGTGTGAATCCCATCTGGTATAATTCCAAAGTAAACAGTACGTCCACGTGGGATATTATGTGATTGAAGAAGACCAACAAGACCAGGATCTCGATGATGAAACTTAAAGATGAAACAAAATAGTTTACCAATTTTAAAAACAAGGAAATATTAAC